>ML104694.1:0-56229 GCA_003697995.1 Taxidea taxus jeffersonii | reverse complement strand
AAGGTTTTATTTATTTATTTGACAGACAGAGATCACAAGTAGGCAGAGAGGCAGAGAGAGAGAGGAGGAAGCAGGCTGTCCGAAGAGCAGAGAGCCCGATGTGGGGCTCGATCCCAGGACCCTGGGATCATGACCCGAGCCGAAGGCAGTGGCTTTAACCCGCTGAGCCACCCAGGCGCCCCTTGCTTGTTTGTTTTAATGGTGTTTTTAAAAATACCTGAAACTGTAAGTCAAACATAGGACAGTTAGAAGACTTCATCTAGACCTCAAAAACTGGTCTCTGTCATAAAAATAAATTGAATTGTCTCACTTGGCTTGGTGGTGATAGTGGTGGAGGGGCGGGGGGACGGCGGAACTGATGATAAGCCCCTTCATGAGCAGAAATTACAAAGGCCACCAAATAAAAACGGCTCAAAACCCTTAGAGCCAGAGTTCTGCATGCTTCTGACAACCCTCTTATCATGACTTCAACTCCCACCATAAATCCATCTTTTAGACTTATGCACATTCATCAGTGTTAAACTTTCAGTACTCAGCTTTGACCTTGTCTTTACCTTTCTTATTTTTCTGGGCATTTTGTGGATGCAAATTAAGAGATTTCAGCTCATGTTCCCACACAAGACTTTGATAAGCGTATTTGCCAGCTCTGAACCTGAAACTGGTTATAATCATCTGCACATTGCTTAATTCTATTAAGAACATAAGTCCACTTCTGCTTAGCATTGTTAAGTTGTATGGGGAATAAGAATGTTTCTGTGCTTTATCAGAAAAAGAAAGCTTTAGTAATTTTTTCCCATTTAATAATAACAAGTCTCCAAATTTTATTAAGGCATACTATGAAAAATTCTTATTCACTGAAATGCCATTCCAACCATCCTTTGAAAAATTAAATTAGTTGTTCTTGGAAGTAGAAACTAGAAAGATTTGATACTACAAGAGTATAAGAGATTAAAAAGAAGAAAGTAGACAAGATCATGTTTTTAACTTGCCTAGACAAAGGTACTATTTTTTTTCTCTGCTTATAATTTTATAAGATGATTTTTTTAGACTTAACATTCACCAAAATTATTAGTTTAAGGACTCCATGCATGACTTAAAAAATTTTGACTTCTCAGAAATAAATTCATTTATTCAAGAGGAACATGGTAAGTTTCTAATATGCCCTTTCTCTACATTCTTTCCTCCCACAATACTGTGAGATTACAAATTTGTTAAATCAACCCCCTGGGGACAAAAAATCAATAGTGTGGTGGGTAAAGTGGGTCTATGGGAAAAACCAGCCTCTGATTTGTATGTAGCAAATGCTGGTTTCTGTGGTATAAATGCTCCACCATAAGAAGTTTTAAGCTACAAACTGATGTTACTAAACGTAGAGCCATCTCCAGCCCACCACTGGAATAGTTAGGCTTCACCTGTGGAAATTTAACTTCTAGGGCCCCTCTTAGCACTGCTAGAACCCTGAGGGCAGAAAAATGGCATGTCAGTCTTCATGAAGGAGACAAGTATGAAGTGATAATGGCTGACCGAAGTACCAGCTGTTCATATTAGATCATCATGCTTATCTGCTTTGAGATAAAGGAAATAAGAACCATTAATTTTGTAGGTAAAACAGAAACATTTTAGAGGTAAATTTCACCTTTTTAAATGCTAAGCCAGAGAAGTCAAAATGTTCATCTTTAATAGAGTGGTCTATGTTCAGTGAAAGGATCTGGGAATTTGAAAATCCTGTGGTTTTCTTGGTATATCCTATACTCAACAGATCTTTTTTTCTTACATTTTGCTATTCTGGAAAAAAAGAAGGGCTAATGAGAAAAATCTAATTTGTCAAGGCTTGCGCATAGATATATAAATCTCATAATATCTGTTGAAAACCAATTTGGGGTCTTTGCAATTTAACATGAGATAATTGAAGGTGTCTGTATAAATTCAATATACATGTCTGCATAAATATACAAATATGTGGACAGAAAAAGAGAAAGAGAATGTTGAGTTAGTTGGCTTTTTTTTTTTTTTTTTTTTGGAAGACCAACTAGCTTATGCCAAATGAAGGAAATTATTGACTTGAGCCAAACCACAGGAAGGGTAGTACAGCTGATTCAGGAAGAGTGAAGACAGCCCGATGCCTCAGCACCTTCTCCACATACTGAACCAGTTTTCTCTGTAACTCACCTTTATTGCCACTGCCCTGCAAATATCAGCAGTGGACAAAGGAATATGGTCAGTCGTCTATTGGTGGTTAATGCATAGATTTATTGGATTCTAGTCAAAGAACCCACTGAATAAAGCCACTATGTGGGGAAAACTGCTGAGCTGTTCTTGTGGTCAATTATATGTCCAGAGTATTTACATAGGTATATGAGAAAAATACATGTTCTGTGTGTGTAGTGTAGTTCTATTAAGTCAAGTTTGTTAATTGTGTCACTCAAATTATCTATATCCTCACTTATTTTTCAGTCTGGTCAATTGGTCAGAATCTAAAACAGATCTATTAAAATCTCCAATTATCATTGTTTTTATGTATTTTCCCATTTATGTTCTAGAGTTATAAGCCTTAGGCTAAACCTTAAAGTTACATTATATGCCTTATCTTGCTTGCTATATAGTATATGCATATAGTTTGGGGAATCATACATGTTATCATCATATAATATCATTCTTTACCTTCATAATGCTTTGGGTCTAGAGTTGCACACTTAACATTAAATTGCCATCCCTCCAATTTTTTTTTTCCTATTTTAGCTATTTGATTTTTTTAAACCAATTTAGATTTTATTTTAAATTTTGATAGGCAATTCAGCCCATGCACACATACAGTGGTAATTGATCTGCTTGATTCATTATTTAATATTATTTTGTGTTTACTATTTATTTACTTTGTTGCCCCCCCCCCACTTTATTTCTTATCTTTGTTTTTGTTTTTCTTCACTCCAGTATGGAATTTTATTCTTCTGTTCACAATGATATATAAAGCAGTATTACTCAATTGGTATTTCAAGTTCAGTAATGATAAGTCCCTAATAAGACAGCCTATTAGCTCCTAACTCCTGAACACCTCTTTCCTCTACTTCTTTTAGAGGCTTCTTGACAAATTCCTGCCATCCTCTCTCTACTTTCTTCCCTCCACAATTTCTGGGTTTTACTGAGTAGGTGAAAAATTTAGTTGTAGGTTTTTATTAAACTTTTATATATATATTACATGTATAATATATGTATATATATTTTTTATTTTAAGAACTTGAATTGGAATTATATTTTAAGTTTTAGTTATAGAACAATCATCCTATAAATTAAAACAAGTTGCTTAATACTGTATATTTTACTGTTCTTCTTCCCTTCTCAGAAATTAGAGATTTGCTTCTGATTGAATTTTCATGAGGTTGGGAGTACTTCCTTGAGTATTTTCTTCAGATAAGATATCAGTACATGGGTGGCATATTTTCTGAATCCTTGAATGTTGAAAACCATTGTGCTTTCCCTTAACATTTGAGTATTATATTGGCTGGTATAAAGATTCTTGGATCATAGTCCTTTTCTTTTAATAGTATAGTCAGATAATCTTTCTTTTGTAAGAAAACTATGTTTTGTTCTGTGTAGAAGAAAGAATTTTTTCATTAGCATTTGAGGTCAGACGTTTCCTCTGATTATGTCTAGGTGTGTGGCTTTTTTGTAAAATTAATCCTGTCTGAGTCTTAGTGAGCCCATTCAGTCAAAAGGCACAAGTCTTTCTTCGACTCAGAGAATTTTTATTCTATTATTTCCTTGACTATCGCTTCTATTCCATGATCAATTTTTCCCCATCTGGAACTCCTCTTTTTTGCGTATCATGTCACCTAAATCTTCCTCTAAATCACTTATTTTATTGCTAATTTTCTTTTCCCGCTCCCTTTCATTTGATCATCCAGACAACTAATTCAGCTCTCAGCAGTGGCTACTCTATTCTTCCATTCTTCTATTTGATTTTAGAACTCTGAAAGTCACTGTTGTCCATTCAAGTAATTATTATTTTTATTTTCTAATTACATCTCCTTGAGAATACTCATTACATTTAAATTAACATTCTCCTCTATCTCATTCATTAGCTCTTTTCTTAATAGTAGCCACCTGTTCAGCCTGACCTCCTTGCCACAACCTACAGAGTCCATGAAATAGGTAGTAATTTTTCTTTAACTTCCCTGTAATGTAGGTTTTGTGACACAAGAACAGGTCAGGATTTGAGGTTCTCCTCAGCAATGGTACAACGGACCATTGTGGATGATACGGTGGTTTCATCTAGGAAGCTAGTGATGACAGACCAACATAAATGAATCATTTCACTGAAAAGGGTATGAGACTCACTGCTAAGACTCCATAGGTGCAAGTGGGAGAAAGTCCATTCCTCCCCGAAGCCGCATACTTGGAACAATTTATCTCATTCTTTCGCCACCCTCCAACCCTTCCAGACTGCTTGCCTCAGCAGGATTAGGTAGCCTCCCAGTGGATCATGTGAAACATTGGCAGATATCCTCTTTTTGCATGATTGAAGCACCACTGGCTTATGTTAGCTGAGCCCTTGCCAGTGGCCAAGGAGTCTGCTGCATTAACTTCAGACCTGCTGGGACCCCTGCTCTTCTCACTGCCCTAAGGTGAATGAAGCCTCACACTTGTTCTCTCCTCTCAGAACCCAAAGCTTTAGAGGTACTAGTTGGCTTACTTAGATGTGGAGTGTTCTGGTAACTTCCTGTCTTTCCAGAATCCATTTACACTATTTTAAATGTTGCCATCAAGTATAAAGATTTAGTCTTATACTATTTTTCATTTTCACCTTTATTTTGTTTGGGTTATTTCTATCAAATCTAATTTTCCCCATTGTTCCACTCAAAATATCTTTGGGGTTAAAATGGCAAGTCAAAACAATGAGATTATAGTCTCCTGCTACTTCATCTACAAAATTCTATAACATATGGACTACATAATGATAGACATACTTAATAAGCGATAAGGAAGGAACCGCCCATTTAGAAAAGGAAAAAGAGAGAATCAAGATATAGCTGCTGGTACTAGGCATAGACCATATGCTGCTTGCAGGCTTAGTGGTAACTTACTTCCCATGAAGTAAACCAAATTCTTGACTTAACCAATCTGGCTGCCATAGGGTCAGCTTTTGCTGCTGGGGACCTAGCTTTTGCCCAGTGTTGACACAGTCAAGCCTTTTTTTTTTTTTTTAAGATTTTATTTATTTATTTAACAGACAGCAGAAGTAGGCAGAGAGGCAGGCAGAGAGAGAGGAGGAAGCAGGCTCCCTGCTGAGCAGAGAGCCCGATGTGGGGCTCGATCCCAGGACCCTGGGATCATGACCCGAGCCGAAGGCAGAGGCTTTAACCCACCCAGGTGCCCCACAGTCAAGCCTATTAACATAGTTAAGCAGTGTTTAAATATTAAACAATCCCATGCCATCCTACCAGACTTAGAGTTCTTTGGCAATACAGCTTCTTTAAAATCCTACTGAGCTTCTTGCTGATTTCATTTGGGTACTCTTATAGCTGGAAACCAGTTACAAAAAATGTGTGAGTCATGTGTCTTCCATTTAAACCTGCCTTTTTTGTCTCTTAGCAAAAAGCCTAGGAGTTCGGCCCATCATCTAAGATGTCTTTTGAAGGTCTTTGTCTTGGAACAGTGAGAGACAGTACAGCTCTGTCCTGGGAGACCAAAATGAATGGATACATTGTACTACAGAGTTGTGTTTATGTGTGGTGATTGGGAAGGGGGTAATTAGTATTTTGCTTTGGACAGTGAGTACAATAGAGGGTATTGGTAGAGCCCTGAGGAATTCTGCTTCCTCATTGCTCCAACTCTCTTGGAAATATCTCTTTCTAGTGAGCAGTCTCTTTCAACCTCAGTATCAGAAGAGCCCATCCTCCTTCCCAAGGCAGCCTCTTCTGCTAAGGCTCTTAACCCCAGTCCTGTCTCCTTCTTCAATGTCTTACTCTCTTTTCCATCTTTCATATTTTTCATTTCTCTCTTTTTGTGATCCCTAACTGTTCTCCTACATGCATGACAAAAGTCCTGTGATAAACCTAGCTCAAACCCTACTGCCCCCTCTGTACACCTGTCCATTCTTCATCATCCCTTCATTTCCATTCATGTAGAAACTGTCTTCATTTCTTCACCATTCATACTGTCAAATTTCTTGTGTCTCACTTTTCTCCCAGTCTTGTCAGAAATGTCACCAGTAACATTTTCACAGTCTTCTGTCCTCTCATCTCCTGCCGAGAATTTGACCTTGTTTACAATCTCTCCTTGAAATTATTTCCCATCTCTTTAAAAATTGTACTCTTATTCTTCATTTCCTATTTCTCTGAGCACTTGTTTACCCCTTTTTTCTGGTCCATTTCCACCTTGTTCCTGACTTGGGACTAGAACTCAGGTTTCCTGGCTCCTGGTTAAATTCTTTTTGCTTGACAGTATTTAAATATGTTGCCACACTCATTCATTCTGCAAATACTTATTGAGCCCACTAGGTATAAACACCATCAGGTTTAATTACTGGTGGTTCTACTATACTTGGTTTTTTAAATAATTTGTGTGATTATTTTTAAAACACTGCTGCAAAATCTTTAAAATTTGATTTGAACTGATTGATACTGCTTCCACCTGTTTACCAGCAGGTTTTGAATAGTTTAAAAGATGTGATTCAAGAAGCTCTATGTAAAGGCTTAATTGCTCAAATCTGCCTTTTCTACTATGTGCCACAATGTCTGAATTATCCCCCATTACTGAGTCATTCTCTGAGGTGGAGACATTGTTACTTTTTTTTTTTTTTTCTGGAGCTCTCTTCTAAAATGGGAATGGTCTTTGTAATAAAAAATCATTGAGCTGTTTGTAACCTAATAAATTATGAAACCAGTTTCCTTGAAATGGAGTCAATGAGATCTAGGACAGGACATATGGCATTGAGAAAAGAAAATAGCCTGTGGGAGTTAAAGGAGGTCTGGGTAGCCTTGGATCCTGGTGGTGAAGGTGGAGAAATGGAAGAATAAAGAACGTTAGAGTAAACTGTGTTGTGTCTTATCTCAAAGGGCATGTGGGTTACTTTTAGGATTTCAACAATTTTGTGCTCTTGTATTCTCTGCTGTTACATTAAATGTAAGAAATTTAGAGTAATCCTTGGTCCTACCTATTGACTTGGACTCTCTAGGAGGTAATGCAGAGGATTGTGGAGACCCAATGGAGTCAGGGAGAGCTGTGGTAAATGCAACAGGTTCTTTGGTAATGACGTCTCTACAATTAATACAATTAATATGGTGACATATCCCCTTAATTTAAGGAGAAATATACACTTATCCCAAGGAAAAAGAAATGTGCTATCATATCTAAACAGGTAACTATCTTCAACCCATATTTTAAATAATTGCTAAGAAATAATTGATAAAACCTCTCCCTCAATCATTTCTGAAGGTTTGAATCACCTATGAAGGTCTTTTAAAGAGATACATGGACTCCTTTTCCCTGAGATTCTTCAGGAATTTGGGGCCCTAGGCACTTGCGTGCATGTGTGTGTGCCTTTCTGTGTACGTGTGTGTGTGTGTGTGTGTGTGTTTAACTCCACAAGTGATTCTAATGCACAGCCAGTGTTGAGAAGAACTAAGCTGGAAATATGATAAGCTGAGCTTGATTAGATAAACTGCAACCATGGAAAGAAGAGGGGAGGCTCTGCTTACTTGTTAGGAAGCAACTTCTAATTAAATCGAGGAAGCAGCCTCTACAAAAGCTGACAGCAAAGCTTCCTATACCTGCTGCAAAGGAAAACATGATGAAAAACAAAGGAGCTGCCCTCTCTAGAAGCTTATCTACAGAGACAGGCAACCTGCCTTTCTTTAAAAACCAACAGTTGGCTCTGATTTCTTCCCACCCCTGCACAGAACCTTCATGTTACAACATTTACATATTCTTGCTTTCCCCACTATACACCAGGCTTTCTTCTTCCTTGTAGTACTTTTGTTCATGGCTCAGATTTCCTTCCAGCATCTGCCCAGTCAAGCCTATTTGTTCTCCAAGGATGGGTTCAAATCTCTCTATTGATCACTGGAGCCCAAAGTGACCTTTCCCTTCTCTATGTGCTATGTACCTGTCATATAGCTGGTAAGTGACAGAGCCAGGAAAACATAAGTTTTCCTTATGCTGATCCCAATCCCATATTCTTTTCATCATCCTATGCATGCTGCCTCTCCTACCCCATGCCACCCTGTACTATGATTACTTGGGCCTTTGCTTCCCTCCTAGACTATAACCTAGTTATGGCCACAGACCATATAATATGCATGTTAGCAATTCCATAATGTCTGCCATAGTTTTTAAAAATGAGTCAAACAATGACCAAGCAGCAGGAATTAGCAGCAGCTGGGGGCATAACTTTAACCTTGGCCCATGCTAGCACTCAGACATCTGGAGAAGTTCCAATTCTTAAAGCATTGTAAGACTATCTAGTCATTATACAGTCAAATTTAGCAATACTTTGCAGGAAAACTCTGCATCTTCAAAAAAAAAAAAAGAGGGGAGGGAGAGAGTTCCCTAATAAGCTGAATAAGCCAATTTTAGCGATTACTAAAGAATTAACAAGAAATTGTAGAGGAAAAGTAAATCTACAAGCGCTGAGACTTAGATATTAATGAGGGATATGTCCCAAGACCTTCTCAAATCCCTAAGTATCACTATAATATATAATTTTCCTCATAAAAGGCAGTAAAGTATAACTGAAATATTTAAACGATCCCTGTAGACCCCTAATGATTCTATAGAAATGGAACTACAGTCATTTATAATGCTATTAACATAAATTCTGAATTGAGCACTGGCTGAAACATTTTCAAACATCACTTTTTCTTGTTTCCCATATAGAGCATATGGTGTGCTCGTTTTGTCTGAGTTACCACCGAATTTATCCAGAACTTCTATTTTCTAAGATGCATCAATTTTTACAAGCTTTTTCACTTTTTCTTAATTTCCATAATGAGAGTTAGCCATTAGCTTTCTACAGGGGTCACTTTACACAGAAGTTTTTTGATCTGTTCAAAAAATTATTTTGTACTTCTTAGATAAGAAAAAAAAGAAGAAAGAAAAGGCTTCACTGCAAGGTAGGTAGGTGTTTGCTAGAAAAGCTCTTGAAGGCTCAGCTCATTCCTAGCCAAGTGACTCACTCACCACCCTTACTCTATGATTCGCATTTCTTTTAAAATTATGTATTAATACACATTCTATGGAATCATTCACAAATTGTCAAAACTGCAAATATTTACTGTATTATGTAGTTGTCTTCTTTATTTCTTCTTTTGTGTTTTTTAGTATATCCATCAGTAATAAAGAATTTAATCATCCACTGTTCATTTACAATTTATTTTCCCAGAGCTTGTAATTTGTGTTATTACCTGTACAATGCAAGGAACCCAATAAATGGTAAATATCTAGTCTCTGTCATATGATGCAGCACCACCATCATCTGTTGATAACTATTCTGAATTGTGTTCATGCTCAAGCATGAAGACATTTGGATTGGAGCAAATGAAGCTGCCTTTAAGAAAGAGAACCAAGCAAAATGGTCAGACTGTCAAAGACAGAATTCCTAGTTCAAAATGTACCTATAGTGGTGCTATTTTTCAGTGTTACTTTGGTATTACTGGTACCACTCATGTGTTAATATATTAACTATGAGTGTGTGTATGTATATTTGTACATACCTGTGTGTATGTACATATATATGCACACACATACACACATATGTGTATATCTTCAGTAAAAACTGCATGCATGAGAAATTCCAAGTAATTTTATTTTGTATAAATCAATTTTTATTTAGCTGTTTTAATTTTTTTTTCGGAGCCTTCTGGCCCTTTAGAGGAAATCAGTTATAAAATGGAAACAGGAGAACTGCCTCAAAGACTTCAGGTATAGACAGGATGTGCCATCATTTTAAAGAGGCAGCTCAGACCGTAGAGCTCCAGATAGCAGAGCTAGGCAAGAGGAATATATGTCTCTGGACAGTTGATGGAAGCCCAGAAACACCAAGTGCATTCTCAGTCAGTGTTCCTAGGTGAACAAAAAGAAGATAATTAACAGTGCTTATCTCAGAAGCATCTCAGATGGAAAAAGGGGATCTGGAAATAAAAAACTTGAAGATGAGAGAAATAAAGCATTCTTTCTACTAATGTAAAAGTTCCTAGATAATAGATAGTAACAAGAATGGTCCATTAATACTGTGGAGTTGTATTTCTCTGAATTCTTGCTCTAGCGTAAGCATTTTATAGCTTTAAGTAGAAATTTAATCAAAGTTATTTTCTTAATGAAAGCACAGACATTCAATTAATCTTATATTATCCTATATCTCTGTCTGAAAAAGAAAAACTACCCATTATTCTTAAGCCACTCTAAACAGATGGCACTATTATTTAATTTGTAACAAAAACCAAATGCCATAGTGCTTTGGAGGAGTTAATTCAATTTCTTGTCTAGTCTTCTTTAGCCTGCCTGCCTGCCTGCCTTCTTTTGTGAAGAAACTGTATCTAGCCACAGCCCACTCGAACATGAGTGCAAACATTTGCAGGGGTTTTTTTTGTTTTTTTTTTTTTTTTTTTTTTTTTTTTAACATTTGCAGTTTTAACTCTTGGTGATTGACCTCATCTAAAAATTTAGCAATAATACAGTTCTGCAAGAATTTGAGTCATGCAGTGTGCTTGGTGTAAGTGAATTGCCTGGCTAAGAATTAGCCTAACTTTTACAAACTTTCTACCAGTTTCTTGCATCTCAGTTTCCTGTTACTGGGTTATATATATAATTGGATAATAGAAATAGAAACAGGTAATGATCCTATAAAACATATTATCGTAGCATTTTCTTTGGAGTCACATCCAAAGCAATAAATATTTAGTCAATGATTAATAAATCTACTGTGCCTATTGTGTTCTGGTATTATGCTTACCTCTATGGATGGTATTGCATGATGAAAAAAATATATGGCCCTGTCTTTGAGCAACTCAAAATCTAGGAGCAAAGAAAAAACTTAACTACATGAAATGAAAATAATTTTAAGCCACTATAAAAGCAAAAGATTTTATAAAAGCAAAGAATTTACATAGAGTTAAATGTGGCTTCCTCAGGGTTCACTTAAGCAACCCATCTCTAGCGTGCTACTATACCCACACCCCCCGTCAGACTTTCTTTATTTCTTTCTTTCTCCTCTTACCCTGCTGTATATTTTTATTACCTACTTGAATTTGTATTACATATTTATTCATTTTTCCTTATTGTATTTTCTACTTGAATGAGAACTCCATGAGAATAGTAACTTTTTCTTATTTACTGTTAAAACTCCAGCAGCTAAGGGAGTAGTTGAATATACATTTGTTGAATGAATGAATGAGTGAGTGAGTAAGTGAGTGAGTATCATCAAATAAGGAAGAGATCATTGAGGACAGGTTGTGCAACGTGTGGACTCCTATGTATGAAAATAAGATGAATATATGGCTGATGATGCCCTATTGCTTACCATGGCACAGATTTAAGTTATTATACAAGTTCAGATCTTTCTTAAGCAACAACTGTGACAATGAGCACAAGAATAAAATGATATAAAAGAAAATAGACTGATCATTTTTACAGTTTCTTCAGAGCTACTGCTAATTCATTGCCATGGAATTCACCCTGATTTCTTTTATTGCCAAGAAAAATCAGCATTTATTTTTATGGCTTTGTTTTATATTACATCAAGATGAATTACAGAGTACTTAATTTCAAACAGTTCTCTATTCCCTAATTAAGAAGAAACATAAATAAAATGTTCTTTGTATATTAAGATTTTATAAGCACAAATAATAAAAATCATACTGAAGTTTGGATTTCAAATTTTCAAAAAGTCTAAATACATTGTATTGGTTTTGGTATTATACAAGTTATGGAAGTATAGAAATAAAAAATATCAAAACTCACAAATATGGCATAAGATATTATGGCAGTCATTCTTTTTTTGTATTATTTGTGTTTCAAATGTAGAATAAGATATTCATCTAGTGTGCCATTCATGCATGGTGACTCAAAAATATTTTATACCCTAACCCTTTAGTAGCCAGCAGAATGCTCATCAAGCATCGCTTTAAGCCAGGATTAAATACTGGAAATAAACAAGGTTAAAAGTGTACATTTGTAACCCTGATTACATCCAAAGAGAAATACACTCTATGTTGAATGTGCTTATAATATAAATGACTAAAATGGACAATTCAAGTTACTGACATAATCGTAAAAATGAACTTATGCAGGTTTCAAATTGGTAGCAATTCCATATACTAAAATATATTTTGGTTAATGCTCATTCCTATTCATGCAATCTTAACAATATTCACATTTACAACTATTCTTCTTTTCCCTTCTTCTTTAATAGCTGCTTTTAGACTCTTAAGTTCATCCTACCAAATTGCCCCCAAATCTAGGAAGTAACATTTAAAAGTTGTCTTTTATTCACTTTGGGAAACATTTTCTTTAATTTATCACACTTTAAAACAAATTGCTAACTTTAACTAAATGTGAAATAAAACAAACACATAAACTAAACAACCCTAGTATGAAGAACAGATACAATAAAATTAACTTAAAATTCACAAATGATAACTTTTTCCTGCAATGATTGTGACATAATCACAGTAAAATTTCAGCAAACTTTAAATGAATTTAATAAATATATAATTTTCATATGATTATCAAGAAATTACATTATGGATGCTTTATAAAAGCAAATCTGTATTTTATGTAGTCTGGCCATTTTTTTTCTACTTAGTAGTATGTAGGTTCTGTTATCTTTTCTAAGTAACGTGTCTCTGAAAATGTATAACTGTACTGATATTTTTCAAAAAATTTGTATCCTGTGATCCAGTTATATAATAAATAATATCCATTTGTTCATTTATTTAGGAAGTTTCCATGGAACAGTGAAAACAAATATATATGAAATCTTAAGTAAATTTAAATGAGCAAATCATTTCTCTCAAGGGCTGGAGCAAGTGTGTATGATTTGAGGGGGGAAGGATATTGTGGATGAAGGGAATAATATTAATATTCTGGTAAAAGAGTTAAATGTAAGTGGGCTATTATGACTGTTCTAATATTCTATAGTAACTGATTTTGACTGCATGTCACAGTTTATATGTATAATATAGGTTATTGTCTATTACTTGATTATTTGGAAACAAGTATGGCTATAGTGTAATAACATTATCATTTTATTCCTTATTAAGGATCCTCTATAGTGTAGAAGGTTCAGCAAAATCCCATTATGAATAATATTGGCTTAAGTTAAACCTCCTGGGGGAATCAGTTATACATGTGCTATCTGAGGAAGATCTTATCTATGAGTGAGGCTCATGATCTTACCTGTGGGAACTCTATGCTTTGGAGTGAGAGGAGGGGATGTTAAAGGCTGACTGTTGGACTGGAAATGGTCTCTGGTCTATTTTGTGTCAGTAACAGATTCAATCCTGTCTCTTGCCCCCATGATAACATACAGCAGCATAAGTTTCCGCTAGTGCCAGGCCCAGGGCTCTTGACTACCAAGGTAGTTGTATCTTCTTAATGCCTTTTTTTATTGGTTTGCTTTTTAAAAAATTACATTTTACCCATAAACACAGCACCTAGCAATAATAGCAAGGGCATTATGAGCACCAATTGCCAGAAGAGATTTAACCCAACGTTATTTATAATTAAACCTGGAAATAATTTCAAAGTGAAAAAATTAGGAAATAGGTAAAACAGTATATATCTATACAATGAAATACTTTATAAATATTAAAATGGAATTTTTAAAGAAGTTTAATGACATTGGGAATGCACATGATATAATGTACAAATGAAGGATATAAAACTGTAAAGAAAAGAATCAAATATTGAAGGAAGTGTATGCTTACTCAAAGAAAATAGAAAGAAATAATCCTTTTTAATAGTGCCGTTTGGTTGTTTTATCATGAGTAATTTTAATTTTTCTTCTTTGTTCAATAATTTTGCAAAATGATTTATTGAAAAGTATTCAATAATAATTATGATATATTTTTATAATCAGAAAAAGAATTCTTAAAAATAACAGTTGAAGAAAGATTTATTATAAGGATATTATATAACATGGTGCTCTTTTTTTTCTAAGGTGAGACAAACATATCTGATTTTAATCTGTACCAGGATGGGAAAGAGAATTGTATGAATCTGTTGATTTCAAATACTGTGAGAAGCAAGGTCTACTGTATCCTTCAATAGGGATGATTAGTTTTTTCTTTTTCTTTCTTTTTTAAAACTTAAATTCAGTTAATTAACATATATCATATTATTGGTTTCAGAGGTACAGGTCAATGATTCATCAGTCTTATATAGTACCCAGTGCTCATTTAATCACATGCCTTCCTTAATGTCCATCACTCAATTACCCCATCCCTCCACCCTGCCTCCCCTCCAGCAACCCTCAGTTTGTTTCATATGATTAAGAGTCTCTTACGGTTTGTCTCCCTCTCTGGCTTCGTCTTGTTTTATTTTTTCGTCTCTTCCCCTATGATCCTCTGTTTTGTTTCTTAAATTCCACAATTAAGTGAGATCATATGATAATTGTCTTTCTCTGATTGACTTATTCTGCTTAGCACAATACCCTCTAGTTTCATCCATGTCATTGCAAATGGCAAGATTTCATTTTTTGATGGCTGATTAATATTACACTTTACACACACACACACACACACACACACACACACACACACACCCCACATCTTCTTTATCCATTCATCTGTTGGTGGAAATCTGGGTTCTTTCCATAGTTTGGCTATTGTGGACATTGCTGCTATAAACATTAGGGTGCAGGAGCCCCTTCAGATCTTTACATTTGTATCATTGGGGTAAATACTTAGTAGTGCAATTGCTGGGTTGTAGGGTAGCTCTAATTTTTAATTTTGGAGGAACCTCCATACTGTTTTCCAGAGTGGCTGCACCAGCTTGCATTCCCACCAACAGTGTAGGAGGGTTCCCCTTCTTCACTAGGGACAATTTGACATAAAATAAAAAACTAGAATAATGTAAGCACAATTAAGTTAGTATTGTGAGAGCACTTGGTAAATCATTGCGTATATGTTAGTATGTTTATACGACCTAAATAACTTCTTTGGGTCCTGCTTTGCTTATAGGTTCAATTGCAGATTTATTTAACAAAGTTCATTCTTTAGGTCTCTGATTGTTATTGACTCTCCATTGTAAGAATTCAGAAATATTGTTTAAGCTACAACCAATTCCTTTAACAATTTCAGTCTCTTCACTGTCACGTATAAGCATTACCTCATAAAATAGCAAATAATCTCTTTTACTGTCAATTAGCTATAATTAGCTAATTGTATAATTAGCTATAGTGGTAACTATAAAATGATAATTACTTGACATATATTTGTTCCCTACACCTTGTTATGTCAAGCAGAGTTCTCAGTTCTGGTAGTTCCAGTTAATTTTATTGTTTATTTTCTTTGGCTTTATGTGTCTGTGAATATTAACTTCTTAATCCATTACAATATGCCTTCCATTCCTATTATGTCTGGCTGTATGTACTCATATATTGCCAGTGACTCTAAGTAGTATAATCTATTGCCTACATTTTAGTTCTCTTCCTATTTGATTTCTTTGTGGTATTTTGTATCAAGATCTATATCCACATCTCTTTTATCTGAGTTTCTCTTTTCCCTTGTATTTTTCCTGATTGGTCTCTTTTTTTCTTTGACCATTTCAGAGATTTCAACACCTAGTATTAATGATCTCAAGGTGTAAGTCCTTTGCTTTCTATCCTCTCATCCATTCACAGGACTCCAATCACCAACTGCATGCGAACAACTCCTAAAATACATACTTTTAAAATCTGTCTTAAGATCCAGATTCCTGTTAGCTCTCAACCAGATTCTTTCAGCTAGATGTCCTAAAGGAACCTCAAACTCAATATATCAGAAAGTCATTCATCATTTCTCCAAAAACCAGCTTCTCTTGTATTTCCTCACTTGGTTGATGAAATTGCTATCCCCCAACAATGTCAAAACACAGAATTATTCTTGATTTTCATTCCCCAACTCCAATTTCTTCTAGTCTTGAAAATTTTTAATATTCTTCCTTAAAATGATATTCCAGTCTCCTTGAAGTTCTTGATTTATACTTGTACTCCTTTTCTTTAGTCCCTTCTCTTTCACACGGGTCTTCTTGCTTGCACAGCCTTATCCTACTTACCCCACAGACATATATGAAATTATGTTTCTAAAACGTGGATCTAAACATATGGCCTTCCATGTTTTCTCTTGCCTAAAGGAGAAGGCACAGAGTCTTGAGGAAGCTGACCCAAAACTCTAACTGAACCATTTAGCTGTGTCTCCTGCCTGCTTCTTTCATAGGTAATATTTTTTTTCTATTTTCCATCATGACATGCATTCCCATGTTTTAGTCTTTTCCTATGTATTCCTCATTCACATATTGTTTCCCAGACCCTCCTCTAGCCTGTGTCATTTTGAGGAACTTTCAGGATTTCAAACTACAATCACCTTCACTATTATCTCCCCTTTCTTACATATACACAAGTACACATACTTTAGAAGCAAATAAAAGTAATCATGCCGCCATTAAGTTTCCATTCACTTTGTATTCAAGTAAAGCAAATTGTTTGAAGTTATCTTTATGTCTGTTTCTTATACCAGAATGAAACTATTCATAAAGCCTTCATGGTTAGTTGCAGGGTGATTGCAAATGTTCAGTTAAAGGCATCAGTCCAGATTCAATAGCTCTTGGTCATCCTACAAATTCCTTACTTATCAGAGAAAGGATAAAGTAATAAGGAATATGTATGTCATGTTTGTGATGTCAGCTGTTGCATGTTAAAATCTGTGTACTTTAGTAACTGAAAGGGTATGTGTAAAGTCATCTTTGTAATGCTGGACACTGCCTTTGCCCAACCATCTAAAAACCTGACGAGGTGCTGCTGCATCTAGTTGTTAATTACAGACCCCAGTAAAGTTCACCCCAGTATGCTTGTTTCTAAATGAAAAAAGAAAATGGCAAAATTTTAAACTCTCTAAATTTAGCAGTCCTTTGGGTACTTTACATTTGTTGAATATTGCAAAAGTAAACACCCATCTGTTTATAGTACTAATATGATTCTGTATATCAAGCAGTTTGAAGATTTTTTCCCCCATGCAAGCTTCATCAGCTGTTTTATCAACAGTGTAGGCTTCAGGCAGTTTTGTAAAGTTGAGTTGGGATAAATTAAAGATCCTTGTCGAATTGGTAATCATGCAGGTATTCAGAGGGAAAGGGGAGATCATACTTTAATTTAATTTCAGTGCCTCAAGATATTTTTCCTTATGTGCTATGTTACCATTCTCTGTTTACATATCCATCTTTTAGGAAATCATAGCTACTCTTAATACATTTCAAATCAAGCTTTCCTGGATCTGGGTGATATATGTATCACTTCGTTCTGCAAGGGTCTCTTGAATTATATGAGAACTTGTTCATTGTGTCAGATTCAAATGCTAAATGATTTATAGAGGAATAGAGACATATTTTAATCCCAAGGCCATGTATATATTCTATTGAATCTGACAAATTTTCATGCCCTAAGTGGTTATGACTTGATTGTAAGTTCTTTGAGGACAAAGCTGATTCCTTACTCTTCTGTAATTCCCATGTTTAGTGGAAAGTTTCAGGTTAATGATCAGATTAAATAAAAATTGGCGTTTTCTTACTACACATGTTAAGGGCCTATCATACCTTTCTAAAGGAAAGTGGCCAGAGGCAGCATATTGTATGCAAATTGCCATAAAAGCATGTATCCTGGCTAGCTGGACCACAATTCACTGGACCAGATGTAACCTAAGCAGGAAAAAAAAAATGACTACCGAAAAAGAGGCTCAATAAAAAGAGGTCAGCAGTCATCAGGAAGTGTGGTGCCGTAAGTTGGGCAATAAGGTCACTCTGTGGTGGATAGTGGCTAACTGTATAGTTTAGCACTCTTAATTGCAATCGGCAGAAACGTACTGGCTACCAGAAGTGAAAAGATGATTTATCAGTGGGATATAAGATGTCTTAGATCATCAGGGAAGGCAGGAACAGTACACTTTGAAAAGGGGCTTAAATCAAAGGGGTGTAGACAATGGTGAACTAGAATTATCCAGTTTAAATGCAGCCTCTACCAGAGCTGATATCTCCCACTACTTCCATTGTTGGATACTATCAGGAGACAGTGCCATACACTACCACAATTCAACTTTAACCCCTTTTCTGATTGTCAGATCTTAAAATTTTTGGTGGGAACTTCAGTTGGCCACACCTAAATCATGTACTTGTTTTTTGGTTGCCAGAGAGTAGAGAGAGGAAAACTGTCTCTTCAATGGATTACATAGTGAGGATAGTTTCTGTGTCATGCCAATACTTCATACAAAAATATGAATTTCCCACAAAATAGGAAGGGTATGAAATAGGAAGGACAGCCAAAAAAAATTAAATAAATAAATAATTATTCTGTATTGCTTCTTCTCTTCTGTAAGCTTGATTTTGAAACATATAGATTCTATAATAGATGTTAGAAGAAGAATTGAATTAGGGTCACCTGGGTGGCTCAGTGATTGTCTGCCTTCCTCTCAGGTTATGATCCCAGCATCCTGGGATCCAGCTCCCTGCTCAGCGGAGAGCCTGCTTCTCCCTCTCCAGTCCCCCAGCGCACCCCCCTCTTGTGTTCCCTCTCTCACTGTCTCTCTGTTAAATAAATAAATAAAATATTTAGAAAAAAAAGAAGAATAATTGGAGAACCAAAAAGGCAATACACACACACGTGTGTATATATACATATGTATATGTATATATATATGAAGTGATTAGGAGTAGAAATGGAGGGCCACCTAGGTGGCTCAGTCGGTTAATCATCCCACTCTTGATTTCAGGTCAGATCATGATCTTGGGTCATGGGATGGAAGCCTGACATGGGATCCAACCCTCCCCTCCTCTCACTGGTGGGGAGTCTGTTTGAGCCTCTTTCCCTCTGCCCTCCTCCCACTCATTTGCTGCACAGGGGTGAACATTCTCTCTCTTTCTCTCAAATAAATAAATCTTAAAAAAAAATAAGTAGAAATGGAAATATGCTGAGAAATAAAAACAGATTTATTACTACCGAAGACTTTCTAGTCCTTAAAGCAACTCTTAAACAACAAGAAAGTAAGAGCTACTTTTTGTCACTGGCTTCTCTGATGAGTCACCAGAGCTGCTGTGATGCTTTAAGATAACAAAAGGCATCCCAAACTCTAGAAGCCTGGCTTTTCCTTTATCCAAAATACTTCACTTACTTTCTGACATCTCCATGTACATTTGTTATAACACCCTGACAATGGGGGGTTACCTTGTCATGGTTCCTTTTCTCAACACCAGCTCAACACCAGAAAAGCTTTAAAATTGAGAACCCCCTTAAACACACACACACACACACACACACACACACACATCTTAAGGTATATACTCTTATAAATAAATATATTGGTAAGGATTAAGTTAGGTTCAGACTGCTCAAAATTTTGGGTAAAATCTAGTTCATATCAAGAGTTTAATATCTTCCCCATCCCATATTTTCCCACAAAGACTTTTCAGTAAAGTCGCCCCCCTTTTAGTATCTCCAAATCCTTTTCAGCTCAAAGAGGGAAATCAGTCCACAGAGCTGGCAAAACAAACAAAGGCCTAGATATTTCTTTCTAGCTCTTACAGCAGCCGTAGGAAGAAATCCCTCAAGGAACTGTACCAACTTGTTATGGATGAGTTCCCCTTAGCTGAAACCATTCATTGCCAAGGGATTGAGGTTTTCTCCACTACATTATTTAAAATTGCCTCAGCAGTAATTCCTTCTTGCTTAGATTTCATAAAGTTCCCAGGACAGAGACAGGACTTCCCTAGACTCTCTTCATCCTAAATGTATCAGCATTGTGGGTGCTTCAGGGCAGAAGGCTGTTTACACTAGCCTCCTCCCTGCACCAGTTAATCATTCACACCAATATGGGATTATACAGATAGTGAGGTTTTTTGCTTGTGGTTGTTTTCCCACTCCAGCATCGGGAAACACCGGCTAAGTGAGTAGACCAACAGATGTATAAAATATCAATTGCTACACTGTTTACACTAATGCTTTGCATTAAGAAAACAAATGACAAGCTGCCTGAAGTCTGCAAAGAATAAAAACTCTTTGTTATACACTTAAATACTCACTTGCCCTTATCTAAAATGAATCCATACACAGTAGTGCAAGGGACTGCCTGCACTTCATTACCCACTGAAGTCTTTTTAGCATGTTCTGAGCAGTGATTGGGAAGCCTGCTGAGTTTCAGTTTGTTTCAGCTGGTCCACAATTTTGAACTCCTACTGGTGGTATCCGCAAAGCATGTGCATAGCCCATTTCTCCATATATTAAGATTTTCCAGGTTACACTGTATAACCTCGTTAATAAACAAACTAGGAACAACACTTTTTGTGTGATAATGGTCTTTGAATTCACAGATAAATAGCAACTCACACGTAAGGGAAGATCAAGGTCTTCTGGAGGGAGCTTAGTATGAATAATTCTAAAAACAATAAGCTATTTTCAAAAATATTTTAAGGATTTTTAGTAAATAATCTTTAATAAAAAGGATTTAAAAGTATCAATTTCATTATACTGTGGCCAGTGTATGGTTCTCAAAAAGTATTTGTTTGCCTGTGAAGATAGACCTGTGGAGTCTGTGTCAATCTCGATTTGGTAGAAAAAGAGCATAATAAAAACTAAGACAAGGGAAATGGAGATGAAAATGTCCGGCAGAAACAAAAGAAAAATCACTGTGAAGCCTCAATGTGATCAGCAAGTCCTGGTTCAAGGATGGATGTAAACAGGGCACCTGCAGGTCAGTTCAGGCAGGTGTCAAGACTCAGAGGGGTTTAATCCAGAGGGAAATGGGGAAGGGATAAAATACAGAAATAAAGAATGCAGGCAAACAGGATGGATTATGAATGCAAAAGCATTCTTTAGAATATAGTATTAGAGACTCAACACACCTAGAAGAAATTTCCAGATGACCTCTTCATGTTGTTATTAAGGAGGTTGTCATTAATTGGCTTTATCAACAAGAGACATGAGACTAGGGAAAGGATTAGGATATACACTGACTTCACTGGCCATACTCCCTTGCTGAGTAGACCTGGTTTTCAGTCACAAGGATAGGAACTTCTTTATCCATGAACTTCTGCACAATCATTTTCAATGGCCCATATTCACAGCGGTGACTCTTTCAGGGGGTTCTGAAAGTAGATGCTTAAACTCTTTAAGAATATTCTGAAATATCTGTAGACAGAAGATACCCATCATTGTCCAGGAGGAAAAATTAGACCTGTGTCTTGGCCATTGTTGGCTGGACTAGGCTTGACTCTTTCAAGGAAAATTGGAATTAAGAGATTTGTTTGGATTCAGGTTAACTTTCTTGAGTTTTTCTCAATGAGATACCTTGGGGTATTTGGACAAATTTATTTTTCTTCCTTCACTTTCTCAGAATATAGCCTAATCCTATCACCTGGAGACTTCCAAATCCAAGTAGGTCTTTGCTGTATTAGTTGAAGCCTCCAGGAATCAGAGACATAGATGTAGTTAGGAAGGTGTAAAAGGTTTATTGAGGAATGCCTAAGGAAAGGGGAGGAAATAAGACTGGACAAAGGGAACAGACAGACTGATGGAGATATGGGAAAAATTTTTGCCAGCCCAATGGGGGCCCAAGGGCAAAGATCACTGTTAGAGGAATCTTGCATTGGATAGAAATGGCTGAATCCTTGTACCACAACTTTGCTGTCACAGGGTAGGGACTCTTCAAGAGGAGCCTGACCTCAGCTGAGGCTGACCTGAAGGTGTAAGCAGTTTGGGGATGTCAGCTTACCACACTGTTGTGGCTTGAGTCTTCTCCTGAAGGAGGATCTGAGTGGTGCATGTCTATGTCTTTCTGCTTCTGTGTGTATTGGGTAAAAACACTTCGGGGGACGCCTGGGTGGCTCAGTTGGTTAAGCAGCTGCCTTCGGCTCAGGTCATGATCCCAGCGTCCTGGGATCGAGTCCTGCATCCGGCTCCTTGCTCAGCAGGGAGCCTGCTTCTCCCTCTGCCTCTGCCTACTCTCTCTCTCTCTCTCTATCTAATAAATAAATAAAATCTAAAACAAAAACAAAAACAAAAAAAACACTTCGGATCCCAGTTAAGTCACCTGAGCACATTCACACATCAGTTTTGGAAAAAGGTTTGATGATTATTCAATAACTCAGAAACTTCACTCCTTAACTTAATCTGAGCTCAGCTTCTTCTTCTTCTCATCCTACTCCCCCTTCCTTTCCTTCATCTCCTCTTCCTCCTCCTCTTCCTTCTTCTTTCCTTGGCATAATATGGGATTTCTGAAAGAGAGTCACAAGACATTTCTATCATAAGACAGCAATAGTGCTATGAGGAAGTCTTCCTATGACACGCACTACTAGAATAGTACACAGAACTGGGCAGGAAATGTTCACAGACCCATTTGGGGGGGGGGCATGTATATCTTACCCAACTTCATTACCATGTCAGGTAAGACAGTGGATTTCTAGTTTGGATTAACTAGAAGATAAAGATGAAGATAATCTGAGGATGAAGATAATCTGAGGACATCTGAATTTGATTCTGTGGGGAAAATTGGGGGTAGGGAGGTTTGAAATTTGAGAAGTTTCAAGAACTTACCTCCACCGTCAGTACTGCCAATTGAGAGTAAAGAAGTGAGAGGTAGCTAGAGAATCAGAGGGACATCAGAAAGGATAAAAAGAATGATGCAAAGAGTATCTGGCCATCAAGTATAGTCTAAACAGTGCATGACAATTCTTGTCCATTTATTTCTGAGACTAAGTGTATGGGAATAGGAACTCTGACACTAATAATGTCAGAGAAATGGTACACCAAGGAAACACTGCAAGGAGGAAAACACCATATAAACTATGTCACAGGGAATGTTATTTAAAGGGATAAAAAAAGGAATGCAAGTTCCCTTTAGCTGGCAAAAATATGAGCTGATTCCCCAACGAGGCCCCAGGGACCAAGGACTGGGAGCTGAGGTAGGGTTAGGGGTACAAATTTTAAAGAAGCCTCAGTACCCTAAGGATTCAGACAGAAAGGGTCTGGGACCTCAGGAAGGTCTTCATGAACTGCCAAGCCACAGGAGGGAACAGCTGACCTCTAAAACACTTTAACCCATGAGAGAGAGCATCAGAAGACTTTCCAAACGCCCACCGGCTGGTGGGGCAAGAACTAATATCTCCAGCTTATTGTGGCTTGGTGGAAGAGAAGAAGCAAATGTTTCTCGGTCAATGTGGAAAGCTGGCATACATCTAGGAATTCTTCATTTTTTAAAATTCAGCACAGTATTTATTATCTTTAGTCTCTCAGACACTGTGTTAGGGTTTCAGGATACAAGTGTAGGATGCATCCCTTAAAAGACTAATAGTCTAGCTGAGAGGAAAAAAAAAAACATAAATGGGTGATGATTAAATACTGTGATAAAGGAAGGAATAAGGAAATGTTATGGAAGTATTTAAAGGACAGTCCTTTACTCATCCATCCTGTGCTGAGGTAGGATGGGAGGGTTGGTCATGGACAGCTACCCTGAGGGTGTTCATCCAAGGGACAAAATGTTAAGGACAGTCTGGGCGAGGAGATAGGGAGAAGGAGAGGCTGAGGTGAGAAACAGAATGGAGAAGGTTGTAGTGCCTGGGGAGGAGAGAACACACAAGCAGTTCCATGTCATCTTCAAATTAAGGCACAGGGGAAGTAGAGAAGAAAGAAGATATATAACATATAAAATATTTCATACATTGCAGGTATATATACTTACAACATTTTATTTTTCACATTTGATGTTTGTTATATGCATTATCCCCTTGGATCCTAAAGTTTGATTTGTTTTGTTTTGAAGAATAGGGATAGTGTATTCTACATTTTAAAATCAACTTCTAACATAAGGCATAATGCCTAAAACAGTTGTTTATTAGGCTATCCTAGACCCAATAATTTTACAGTCTATTTTCTTCTGAGAAAATTGAAATAAGAAAGCCCATGTTAATTTATGCAGTGTGAGCTCTATCAATTCAACGGTATTAGTTGGAACCTACTATGTGCCAAACCTTTGCTATGTGCTCTGAAACAATCTGAAATGAGAGAGCATTATTAAGATCTCCCTCTTTATACTAAACATCCAACTTGTATTTCATGTATGTGTCTGATGTTCTATTTTCTAATAGACTGTGCCTTTCTTGTTCCACTCATCTGAGTCTCCAGCACAGACAAGTTTAATGCCTTGTGGTCAAGTAATATTTGTTGAAAAAATAGAACACACATTGCCTAGAATGCCACCAGCATTCATTTTTTATTTATATTTAAATACCCTTTGAATTGTTTCTTTTTATATATTTTATAAGAAATTTATGGCTGTATGATTTACCTTTAATAAAAAGAATCCATTTAGGTGTAGAGTTTGATGTGTTTCGGCAGATGTCTACATCTGTGTAAACATTACTACAATCCAGTTACACAGTGTTTCCATTACACTCAAAAATCCTCTTATGCCTCTTCCCACTTAATCACCCTGTTACCCCAGATAATCCCAGCAACACTGCTCTGCTTTCATTAGCATCGTTTGTGTGTGTATGTGTGTGTGTGCGTGTGTGGCATTTCATAGAAATAATCATACAGCATTTAAACTCTTGTGTACTTCTTGAGCTGAACATATTTTTTTAATTGATCCCAAATTGTTGCAAGATCCAGTAGATGCGTTTCTCTTTATCACTGAATAATATTCCAGATATGTTCCTGTTTGTTTATTCATTCACATAATAATGAATATTTGGGTCGTTTCCAATTTGGAGCTTCTTTGAAAGAGTTGCTCTGAATGTTCATGTACAAGTCTTTGTGTGGATATATGTTTTCATGTCTCTTGGGTATACAATTAAAAGTGAGATTGGTGGGTGGATTGGCAAGTGCATGTTTACCTTTTTAGGAAACTACCAGATGATTTTCCAAGGTGACTGTATCATTGTTAGCATTCTTAAATCAGGAAAACCAATTTAAAAAGAGCACATGCTAAACCATAAGTTAATTTAGAACATTCCCATTCTTTGCATTTACTAACAATTCTACCTGAAGTAGTTAACTCTTTCTGTTCTATTTTATTGACATGGAAGGATAAATTCATCACGTTTGCCTATTACTCTGAAGCTACATTTAGTCTTACAAGTATAAATGAAGTAGAAGCCTTTGTAGTTCTGGTTTACAATTGATGGCTGAATTTCACTTTAGGGAGCAATTTTGCTAAAGAAGATGATGGTTTAGGACATGATAATGGGAAAGAAAATTAAGAAGGTGAAATAGGTACTCAGATTGATCTTCTGGGCCCTAGTTCTCTCTATCAGAGAAGTGGACATAATAAAAATGCTAGCTACTTCCTGGCATTCATGTGAATTAAGACTTAGGAGTTCCTTAGTAGAAAACATTTATTGCTGGTAAAATTTTTCAGTGGATTCATTGAAATGCCACCTTCTAAGAAAGCCATTTTGAAAAGAACTGTATGGAGTGAAAATTACCAGGTAAATTGGAGAGAAATGTTTCTTAAAGTCAAAAATTTCACAATTTAGCTTATCAAGAAATTCTCACAGCCTCATTCTCTAATGCTTGTTCTTTTGTACAGGGCATGAAACCAATGAGATTTGATGCCCTAGGAAATTGGTGGAAATGCCTGTCCTACAATGGAGAGGTCACCTTAGGGTCTCAGACGCAGCAGGGTATATCATTTTTAGAACCCCTTTAATATGTAACTAGAAACATACCAGTTACTAGATTAAAAATTTATTATTATCTTACAGTCCAGGTAGAAAAGTAAGTTTTAAAAAAATTAAGCTTTAAGTTTACTAGAGTTAGAAACTGTTATCTTATGGCCCAGATAGAAAATAAAGCTTTATTTATTTATTTATTTTTATCTTTAAAAGATTTTATTTATTTATTTGACAGAGAGAGACACAGGGAGAGAGGGAACACAAGCAGGGGCAGCAGGAGAGGGAGAAGTGGGCTCCGTGCTGAGCAGAGAGCCCTATGTGGGGCTCCATTCCAGGTCATGACCTCAGCCAAAGGCAAATGCTTAATGACTGAGCCACCCAGGTGCCCCAAAAACTTATTTTACAAAGAGTTTGGACTCTTTACAAAGAGTTTTGGACAGTCAAAACTACTGTAGCCAACAATGTGTTAAGAGCTACATTTTCCAGTTTTTGTTGTTATTGTTTGGTTTTCATAGGGATCGATTCCAAGTGTATTAATTGCAGGCAGACACAGGGAGTCTGCCCATTACAGTTGTCAGAGAGACCAAAATTATGTCTGGCTCACTTTCATCTTCTTGTCAGCACCTCGCAGGTCTGGTCTGGTAGCTTCCCCTCAACAGCAGTACTCTCAAGACCACCATGTGGTTCCCCAGCCCCATCACTCATGCCTTTAAGGGTTTCAGCAGTTTCTTGCTTATCTTATCACCCAGGGCAGAAAAACTCATTCAGTCGTCTCAGAGTTTTCTTTGGTGATCATATGAATAACAAAAAGGTTAACAGGTGTTTAAAGTAACATGTTACTTTACAAAGAAGTATACACACCTACACACACACAGTTGCTGTGGGAGAGATTGCAAATCATGGTCAGAGACAGGCGCTATTAATACCTATAGCAAGAGGCAATAAAGACTTTAAGATCTAGGTAGACTTTATGGGTTGCACACTTTAAGAGTCTTGTTAAGCTGTTTGGTTTTTTTCCCCCACCATTACCAACTTTTTTTTTTTCCAGAATTATCCCAGATTTGTAAGCAAGTCTTGGATTTCATGTTTTTAGATATTATTTGTCAAAAAATTTACTCGGGTCTTGCGACACCTAGGTGGCTCAGTCAGTTATCTCTACCTTTAGCCCAGGTCATGATCTCAGGGTTCTGGAATGGGGCCTTGTGTCCGGTCCCTGCTCAGTGGGGAGTCTGCTTCTCCCTCTGCCGCTCCCTCCTGCTCATATCTCCCTCGCTCTCTCAAATAAATAAATAAAATCTTTTAAAAAATAAAGTGTACTCAGGTTTTTCTTAAACCTAGGCATAGTCTATATTTTGATGAATCTATAAAGAAATTAATGGAAAATACTGAGTTCTTATTTATTCTTCTTTCTTTGACACAACTACTTTTTGAGTGTCTATAATGCTTTGTGCCTAGAAATAGAAAAGCAGTCCAGAATTGTTTGGTTTTATTTACTTTTTTTTGGTGTGGTTAATGCTAAAGTGTCAGTCTGTCAGAAATAATAATACCTTTGTGTATTTCCCATCTTGAAGATTTGGAAGGGGGAGGCATTAGGAATTGTCTAAAATGTATTTGTTTCAGTAAGATTTTAAAAATCGGCTTTAATGGGTGACACCATCTGATGCTATCACTAGGAAATTCTTAAGGTCAAGTTGCAGAAACACTATTATTTGCTTTTAGATCTCAAACATTAATATCAAAAGTGTGAGGAAACCAGGAAAGTGTGAATAGTTCCAGAATGTCCTTTAATTTCCCAAAGTATACAGATCCATTTTATCATGTTATTAGACTTACCACATTTCTGGTTGTGTCAGAGTATTCCCTATTATGTCTGTCAAGCAAAACTTTACAATTTAAAGAACAGTCATTAATTTTACAATAATATTAGTCAGAAGTTTGTTCTTTTTTTAAATTTCCAGGTAATCAAATTCTGTTTCAGCTGGGTATGAAGATTAGTTAGCAAGTGCCTTGGCTGAGTATGAAGATGAGAAAAAAAATTATCTGAATACCAGGAATCTTACTCATAGAAGTAAAGGGTGGTCAAATTATGGCATCTCAAAATAAAGACAGGTGATTCAAGTAAATATCATGGTACCAAGGGAATACACACACACACACACACACACACACACACACACATATATATTTTTTTTTTACAAAAACTTAAAACCTTTGAGCAAATTCCAAATTGTTAAACAACATGTAAAGGACATTCACTTAAAGTATTCAACTGGTGAGAGTGAAAAGAAAAAAAGTGTGATAAATGTTCAAAGTAAATGATTAAGACATGGTCATCAATAGTATCGAAAGCCACTTAGAAGCCTATATCAGATTATTAGTGTTTACTCTATCGGAACCAAATCCTATTTTGTGCGTGTTTCAGTAATTCTTATCAGGCTACCTTCCATGTATTATGCAATTCAAGTGATCTTTAAATTATTGTCAAATTCTGTCTTAAAGAGAGCTTTCACAAAGGACATGCAATTCATATCATCTAGAGTTACTGTCATTTCTAGGCTAAGTCCCATGGAAATTCATAACTTAAAAATGAAAGTCACAAAGATGCAACCGCCTTCATAATGCCAATGCAGCGGTTATAAATATTTCATGAACATTGCATGGGCAGGGGCAGATCTCCATTTTCATGAGTTAGAATTTGTACAGCTAAGTCTCCAGATTTTACTATTCATAATGCACAGTATGCCCTGTAGAGCATTCCATATAGTGCTTTTTTAATATTTATGTTTAATGAAGAAATTACTGTTCTGAAAAGAGAAGAAACCAAATCAAAGATTTTTTTGTTAAAATTATGAGCTTGCTGAATAGAGACAGTAACAATCAACAGAAATTACCTCATTGCTGTATCTTAGCACATAAACGCACAACTTTTAGAGTAATACAAGATGACAGATCAAGACACATTAAACGTAAATGAAAAGGTTCTTTCTAAAGGTTATAACATTAGAAATCTCATCTTAAAAGAATTTGAAAGGTTAAAATGCAAAGAGCAACTTTCTTACATATAAAAATATTAATTACAAATGATATACTTGCCTGCTGTTTCATAGTTGAAATATATGTCTGTATTTTTCTGGGTTTTTCTTTTATTCAAAAAACATTATAACTTGCTAAGATAATATTACCAAGTTCAATAATGAATTGCTATTGCATATTTTAAAGTAATTTATCAAAGTGCATTATCAGTACCTGTCAGAATAAATTTTGCACTAAAAGTAATAAAAAAAAAGGACTATTGTATGTGTTGAAATCAAAGAACATTGCTACAGCTAAGTTATTTTCAATGGAAAGGATAGGTGATTGCCCTCTAAATGATACTTGTCCCATGAGAAAATAGAAGCCTGAAAAATCACAGGAAACAGGCACAGGAAAAATGTCTATTCCTTGCTTTTAAAAATGAGCATTTGATATTTTATTTCATTTTTGTCATTTTGATCAATTCTTTCAAGTAGATGAATGTTGAAAAGTGCTTCACAGATCTTAGTAACATTTACAAAAGTAAACTCAGTTACTGATCAGCTCATGTATAATCCAAGGCTGAATTATTCCCTATTAGAATACACTATATATCATAATTAGATTGATTAGGAAGTCATGGATTTTCTTTTGAACACACTTCATCAAGACTAAGTCTTCTAATAATGGAAACAACAGGCTTCAGATAGAATATAATCCACCCGGGAATCAGCAGCTTTTATTAAGCTTTTATTAAGTTTAAGCCAATGAAATTCTGTAATACTTACCGAAAATACCACCAGAAGTTTATGCTTTACTCCCGGTATTACTTAACTGGTAGTGGAAAACAGTTTCTTCCATTTGGTTCTTAGTAATTTTATTTTCCAAAGGCTCCCTTGAGGAATTTAACCTTTATGTGATGAATTTGCAGTTCACTGGAAGTGTGTTAACCTTAGTTCCCTAATGAGTCTAGGTGTAATACTGAGGCGGAATTGAGAAATATATCATGTAGCTCATTGTCAAGTTGGATTTGTCTTGCACATATCCAGCTTTGCTGTTGTTCCAGTACACATTTTGATCACAATTCTTTAATTATGTTCTATATTTAACTGACCTATTTGAACAGGATCCAGAGCTGGTACGGAACATCTGTCGCTGGGTGAGGCAAGCTGTTCAGATTCCTTTCTTTGCCAAGTTGACCCCAAATGTCACTGATATCGTAAGCATCGCAAGAGCTGCAAAGGAAGGTAAGAACTAAACTTGTGTCGGTTTTCTAGTCACTGAACTATTGGCCTGAAGTATGTGCCATTCCAAAGTATGTCTTTATCCACAAATATATGTGTATATCTTTGTTTAGAGTTTAAGAAAAGTACTAAATTGAGCACTTGATCTCACAAATGCAGTAGGTTCACACCTGGACTCGAGCTAGTAAATGGAGTCTAAACAAGGACATTTATAATCTTTCTGGATAAACACTTGCTTCACACACAAGGAATTATGAAACAAAACAATGATCACAGTGGCCCACTCCAAAATAAATGACCTCATAATGTAACAGTCCAGCAGTAGCATTTGAACCTTTAATGAAGCACAAAACAAAAAGATACCAGCTTCCACAATATGAAATTTCTTGTGAGTTTCCTTTGTATTTGATAGGGCCTAGTATACTGCCTTAAACATATGTCCAATAAATATCTATTAAACACATAAATCATGCAGGCAGTGAATGCTTTTATAAATCGTACCTGCTGTGCCCTATCCAATGGAAATTGCATCTTGATTTGCAAAGGTATTGAAAACTACCTGGGAAATAATACCAATTACAAAATATTTGACATCTATAAATCTGTATAACAAATGGAAAAATGAATTGATGGGAATTAAAAATGTTTATGTCTAGCATTTTAAGCATAATGGTAGGAGTGAAATTAGCAAAGTCACTTGAGGGAAGGAAATGTTCTCAAGGGGAAGAGTGTTCATGTTCCTGGGTTGTATGGGCTTGAATGGCTTTTGACTATCGTCCCTTTTAAAAAACCTCAGATAAATGATGAAGTATTTTTCATAGGTGGTGCAGATGGCGTTACAGCCACCAACACTGTCTCAGGTCTAATGGGATTAAAAGCCGATGGCACGCCTTGGCCAGCAGTGGGCTTTGGGAAGCGGACTACCTACGGAGGAGTGTCTGGTAGGTATTGCCCTCTCCTTGCAGTTTGCTTCCTTGAAGGTTGCTGAAAAATCAGAAGTCATGTTGCAAGCAAGTATATCATGCCTTTTTGATCCCTAATTCTGATAACTCATTGCTGGTCAAAATTCCTAATAGTTATTACAGATGGAACATACTGAGTGTGAAGGCTCAAGTGACTGATGGCAAACAATGAGAGAATATCAAGATAGGGTTGTGTGTGAATTCTGTTCTCTCGTGGTCTGCGCTCTCTTCAGAATTTCTCATTGTCACAAATGTCTTGTCACTTACTAGCAAGGGCTAATACCAGCGCCATCTCAGAGAAAAACACAAGTACCCTGATGATAATATCTTTTTTCAGAGTCTGAATTTGTTTCGCTTTTCCTAGAATTTTGAAATGTACCTTTTTCAAAAAACTTTGCTTTCACTACTGTCCCAGATGAATTCTTAAAACTGCATTTGTGGCGTTAGCTGAGAGGACATTTCAGACCTCACACCTTTACATATCTTTTCTCATCATCAAACACTTGCATTTAAAACAGAAACAGAAGTTTTAATTCCAATGTGTCAGTTCAGTATCTTTGCCCTGTGCACTCTGTTGCTGTGACAACATGAACTTGGTCTTGCAAAGACAATGCTGTAAGGTTCTTGACTGTACTGGTATGGGGATTAGTCTCCTTGGTGATAGAGACAGTGGTAAATATACATAATATAGCAGTGTCCCACTGTTCGAGAAAAGCATTGCTGAATCAAACCAAAATATGCTTTTGGAAGAGGCCGGGTAGACACAAATAAAGCACTATCCATGCTGAGGTATTATATTTTGAGAGCATGAAGTGTGTCTATGAGCCATGATTTTTAAAAAATTATATTCTGCTGGTAATTGAATGCCATTCCCATTCCCGCAATGTCAGAAAGAGGAAAGCTGACGAGAAGCCCCTGCACAGGGTCCAGACACAACTCTCTTTTATCAGGAGCTATCAAACAGAGCCTTAAATATTATTGTAATGCAGAATAACGTGGACCACGTTATCATGTGCTGCAGAAAGAGAGTCAAGAGACTCCAGAGTTGGGCTGTAACATGCACTATGTTTTCTGTCAGCCCATTTCAATTTTTCCAGCCTGCCATGTTGACAGCAAGAGAATAAAGGAGGTCACAGAGGGTGCTGAACATTAAAAATTAATAAAAGAACTATTGCAGTAGTATTTTATATAAGTAACACCATTCACGTTTTCTCATTTAAGCTGCAATTTCTGAATATTCTCCCATACTATAACTCAGTCTAATAAAACTACAAAATTACAGCATTAGAAAAAGTCTTTTGTGTTGTAGTCTTTAAGCATACACACACTGGAAATTATAGTGCTACCTGAAAACAAGCTCAGCTATACCTCAGGGCCTGTTAACATTTCCATGAAACTCTATTTCTAAGATTTATAAATTCATATATAAATATTCACTTGGTCTATAAGCTCAGCTAAGCCTGGGTGGAACTTTCATTTTAAACCACAAAAAGTCCCTAACATGTTTAAGGGCTTGTACCTCATTTCTAATAGGTTCTATATTAAGTCCCTTCACATTAAACAGTCTGTTTTGAAAACAGCCTTTCTCCGTATTGACAAAATTGATAGAATTTTTCTCCTTTAAAGCAGTGTTGGCTTTAATTTAAAGGTAATAGAATCTGAAAAGCAGTTTAAACAGGCAATAATAATATATTTGAGGACAGAAGCAAGTTCTAGAACAAAGTACCTTCAGAGTGAGTTATAACAAAACCTAGCCTACTGTGTTAAATAATAATGGCTCCAAATTTTAGGAGTGATGGAAATATCAAAATGGCTAAATACCATTCCTACCTTTATCAAACATGGCTGTCAAGACTTCAAATGCTGCTTCAGTGTAGAATATCATACAAAATATGCCACATATTTTCACAAGATTAAAACAATTGCCATAGCGCAGTGCTAATATTTTCCCAAGTATTCTCTCAGAGCACTGGAATGTCTGCTTTTAGAAGAGCAACTTGAGGGGTGCCTGAATGGCTTAGTGGGTTAAGCCTCTGCCTCTGGCTCAGGTCATGATCTCAGGGACCTAGAATTGAGCCCTGCATTGGGCTCTCTGCTCAAAGGGAACCCCCTTTCCCTCTGCCTGCTCCTTTGCCTGTTTGTGATCTCTATCTGTCAGATAAATAAATAAAATCTTAAAAAAAAAAAAGAGCAGCTTGAATTACAGATTTTGTTTTATTTATTTTTTTTTTTAAGGGAAAGCTGAAAATTCTTCAGTTTTAGATAGCCACCTGAAATACAACACATACTTTCCTTTGCCAGGCAGGAGTGTTTTTCTCCTTTAATATTCTCCAGCTCTCTATTCAGTCTTTATTATTTTTTTCTCAGAGTAAGATAGTTGCTGTTTGACATGAAGGTTTTGTTTTGTGTAAACGGGGAAATAATGAGATACTTGGGGTACTGCACATACTGTAGAAAAATGGTCACATTCTGTAATGTCTGTCTAAAGCACATTTGCTAATAAGGGGCAGTGACTAGTGTAGCGAAGACAGAACCTCACCCAAGGAATGTCGGTTGGATTATTTCAAACATGATTAGTCTGTATTCTAGAGTACTTTAAAGCAATGTTTTTCAAACTTTGTTTCCCAACTCATGAATGTACTATGGAACCAAGTTAAAGAACTATAATCAACCGTTTAAAAAATCAGATAGAACAGGAAAAAAAGTCTGAATGCTTTCCACACAGATAGGATAAACATTGGTCAAACATCTTTTTTTTTTTTTTCAGTTATACACATAATACACACATGGGTGTGTGTGTCTCTGTTTCTATACTGGGTCATGATGTAAAATGAGATTTTATTATGGTTAACTTCAAAAATTTGGAAAGCTACTGATTAGAGGGAGGTCTGTTTATTTAATAAAAGAAGTCATTAAGCCTCTGGAAGTCATTAAACAAGGTTATTTCTATTTGTTGCAGTTTAAAATTTTTTTATCGAGAGCAAGAGTGAGATTCCAAGTTCTCATCCTCAGCTTTGTTATTTTAGAAACTGCCTTTTTCCAACTCGCCTATAGGTGATTAGAATCTGGGAGCAGGGGTTGGAGGGAGCAAAACATATGAAGCAAATTCATAATGGAATGATTTATAAACCTGAATTTCAATTGCAGAAATACCTGGCAAGAGTCATGCTCCATGAGTCCATTAAAGGTTGAATTATAAAATTAAAAGTGATCTCATAGAACAGTATCAGAAGAAAGCTTAGTCAGTATGCATGAGGAAGATGTTCGTGAAACGGAGATGGCTAATTAGGCTCTCCACCATACAAATACATCTGTCGAAATTACCGACTCTCGATTCCCTACCTTTCTTTGGGCTGTAGAGACTTTACACTGCAAGTTGTTACCACCTGACGTTCCTTTTTCTGAAATCCGTGCAGAAAACCTTTTTATTTCTTAATGTCAAACAACAGTTAGTTCATATGTCACCAAACAGTTGAGCAGGGTATTGTTTTGTTTTGTTTCTGGCAGTGGAGATTCCGTGCCTTCATTTATTTCACCAGAAGAACCACTGGTCTCATCAGTAACATTATTTATGAACCCCATCCTTGAGTGAATTACTGATGATTTTCCCTAGTTTTAGTTTACTTCTTCTTTTTCTTGTTTTAGTTTCAAATTTTACATTTTTCCTGGCCTTATCCACAAACAAGGAAGGAATGATAAGATAGCCTTTAACTCCGTGATTACTATCACCTAGGTAAATGGTGTCATCCAGCTGTGGTGTGACATTTTCACAGTCTTCCCTGTGTTCCCTGTGGATAAGTTTTTTTTTTTTCTTTTTTTTTTTTAGCTTTTTTAAATTTAAACATATAATGTAACCCCACCACCCTCTCCCAACCCCCCTCCCCCCACCCCCCTCAGTTTGTTTTATGACATTAAGAGTCTCTTTTGGTTTGTCTCCCTCCCAATCCCATCTTGTTTCATTTTTTCTTTTCCTACCCCATTAACCCCCACCCCCGTTGCATCTCCACTTCCTCATATCAGGGAGATCATATGATAGTTGTCTTTCTCTGATTGACTTATTTCGCTAAGCATAATACCCTCTAGTTCCATCCCTGTCATCGCGAATGGCAAGAGCTTAGCAAACTCAACACCCAAAGAACAAATAATCCAATCAAGAAATGGGCAGAGGACAGGAACAGACATTTCTGCAAAGAAGACATCCAGATGGCCAACAGACACATGAAAAAGTGCTCCACATCACTGGGCATCAGGGAAATACAAATCAAAACCACAATGAGATACCACCTCACACCAGTCAGAATGGCTAAAATGAACAAGTCAGGAAATGACAGATGCTGGCGAGGATGTGGAGAAAGGGGAACCCTCCTACACTGTTGGTGGGAATGCAAGCTGGTGCAACCACTCTGGAAAACAGCATGCAGGTTCCTCAAAAAATTGAAAATAGAGCTACCTTATGACCCAGCAATTGCACTACTGGGTATTTACCCTAAGGATACAAACGTAGTGATCTGAAGGGGCACGTGTACCTGAGTGTTTATAGCAGCAATGTCCACAATAGCCAAGTTATGGAAAGAACCTAGATGTCCATCAACAGATGAATGGATAAATAAGAGGTGGTATGTATATACAATGGAATACTATGCATCCATCAAAAGAAATGGATAAGGTTCTTTTTTTTTTTTTTTAAAGATTTTATTTATTTATTTGACAGAGATCACAAGTAGGCAGAGAGGCAGGCAGAGAGAGGAAGGGAAGCAGGCCCCCCGCTGAGCAGAGAGCCAGATATGGGGCTCTATCCCAGGACCCTGAGATCAGACCCTAGCCGAAGGCAGAGGCTTAACCCACTGAGCCACCCAGGCGCCCCTGGATAAGGTTCTTTAAGACATGGTTAAGAATGAGTCCCTCATGCCATAACCAAAAATGCATCTTTCTTGCAACTGACTTCATGAAGACGGTGTTTATTAATTTCTAGCTGCTTTAGGAGAAACAGTACTCAAGTATTTTTCATTGAGGTAAACTCACTTGAAGGAATTATTCCTGGTGTTTTAAGTGCTTCTTTCTATTGATGGGGGATGGGCATATTTTTTAGGTTTATAATGTAATTCCATTATCCTGTATATATTTTGTTTGTTGTTACAAACAAGCACATACACATACCCACACATAGGGAAAAGATACAAAATTTCTCTTCAGAAGGCACTTTGAAACAATGGGGGATGCTTTTAGGCTCCATTAATTCACTTCCTACAAGCTTGGAAAATTAAGTCATTGTTTTACATTACTTTATTTACTACATTTGTCCTGTTTACCCAAAAAAGGAAATTCTTGTTCTCAATTTCAATTTTGGATGGCTTTTTGAAATGATTGTCTGTACCAGCCCGCTTAGTTAAAACAATAGAACACGTTTTTTTTTACAGTAATACCTAAAATTATAATACTGATTTCTGAATAATTTATCAAAGGTGGCCTTCAAGATTTGATCTCTATTTCAGGAACCCAAATTTACTAATTAATTACATATAGGATATTACAGTTTTCAGAGATGGTTGTGTATTTCTTAACCAAATGACAATGGTATACTCCATAAATGCCCTTACCTTCTCAAATAAATAATGGATGATTTGAAATCCAGCTACTTGGACTCTTCGGCACTGAACTCTAGGTTCTTAGAGTTACAAACCTCCTAAAGGTGTCTTATTGTGAAACCAACCAGGGAAACAGCAATAAAAGAAGGTACAAGTTAGAAATCGGCTAATAATTTGTAACTCTGTGCCAGTGTATGGGTTAGAAGTGGGTTCAAAGTTGTATAGCTCAGAAAACTTGCACGAACATGAACCAACATAATGGCTTAAAAGAATGTTAACTCTGTACTACATATTTTATGTTCATATTTTTATTTTATTTATTTTATTTTTTTTTAAAGATTTTATTTTATTTGACACAGAGAGGGGTCACAAGTAGGCAGAGAGGCAGGCAGAGAGAGAGGGGGAAGCAGACTCCCCGCCAAGCAGAGAGTTTGATGCGGGGCTGGATCCCAGGACCCTGAGATCATGACCTGAGCTGAAGGCAGAGGCTTAACTCACTGAGCCACCCAGGTGCTCCTGTGTTCATATTTTTAAAAGGCATGATTATCGGGACCATACAGTGACTTAGCAGCATCGAACTCAGGTAGTGGGCATCACATGAATGCAAGTGCAATGTAACCCATTCCAGTCATGAGTTTACACCTATTCTGATGTACTTATTAGTTTATTTTTGTAAAATATGGAAGATGACAAAACGCATAGTAGATTGAAATCCCAAAAGTTATAATTTGCTTTGAATAGCTGTTACACACATGCGAGCAACTGAAGATTTGGGCAAGAGGGTTTTAAGTTCTTATACCATACATTACAATTATATCATAAAGTGCAGTATTGATATTTTTTCATGGGGAGTAGTTGTTAATGGGTTGGACTTTTTTTTATTGTCAATCACATAATTACTGATGCATAAAATCCTTTTAGAAAAACACGCCTACTCACTGTCATAAAATTTCAGCTATCTATTGTAACCATCTTTATCAATAAGAGCTTAGATTTTAATCCTGAAATGTCTAAAATAACCTGAAAGATAAAGGTAACATTTAAATAAATTTAAAAAGCACTGATAAATTATGCCAAAAAGAATAATTAAAAGAACCTTTCACTTTATACTCACTCATCTCTTTTCTTTTGTGCGTGTGTGTACAAAATAATGCAAAAAGAATATAGTCTATTATCCACATAAATATTCTGAGGCCATCACAAGTTTAACTGATCAAATTATTAAAAACCTTGTTATATAAATATATGTGCGATATTTGCAGAACAGTCAAAGTAGGCATATCAAATAAAGATGCTGAATTACAATTTTCATTATAAATTATCAGTTTGGTTGAGGGAAGCTCCCCATTAGAACTATTCTCATTTAAATCATGCTCATTTGAATATATTCATGTACAGATTGACAAAGAATCCCCCTTTGCATTATATTGCCTTTCCTGGAGCCCGAATTTCACACTGTTTGGCTGTCGTTGGTCTGTGCAGGAGATCAGAGCCCTAATAATAGATTTTTGACGGTGAGCTCGCCTGCTACCTGCCCTACACAAATCCTCACTGTTCATGTTTGCTTCATGGCAACAAAGCAGACAGAAGGAAAATGCCAAGTGCTGAGTTTGAGGTACAGCCTTGCCTTGGCTTGACATTTCAGCAGAATAGCAGTTTATGAGATGCATAATTTTTCATCTGGGACTCAGCTGCCATATTCATAGGCGCTTACAGCTCATCGACGGACTGGAGCAAGGGCAAAGGTTTAAAGCATAGATCAAGGTCTACATCCTTTCCTTAGGTATTTTAAAATAACTATTGTTCTGCAGATAAATGGTAAAATCAAAAAGTATTTAAAAGTCAACACATTCATGGCCGCATGGATATTATATATGTTTTCTTTTATTCAAAAATTAGGAAAATAAATTAATGTCTGTATCACCTCCTAAGAAAATATTCGATAGACTGTGTAAACCAAAGGACTCTGACAAGCATATTAAGAAAACTTACCTTTGCAGCAGTGGTAATGAATTATTAAATTTCTTTCCTCTTTGTGTGTGTGTGTGTATATGTGTGTGTTTTCCATAAAGAATGACTTCAAGCTTGATATTAATAAAAAAATGTTCTATTATGAAAGCAAAACTAAGGAGTATTGTGTCACTGTTGAGCTTGAATTTAAATATTCACAGATTCATGCATATCTACTGTACTAAAAAATCAGTGTAGGTACACATCAGTGACTGTTTAATTTAGAACTACACATTTCTGTAAGCTTCAGAAACAGTTCACCATGTCACAGTCTCATACAGAACAATGGTACAGTACGTTGGATTAATTAAAGAAGCCTTGCAGAGAACTGAGTTCTCAGTATGTCAAGATTTCAGTTTTATGTTAAATATTTTCTAAAGGCCAGACCCTTAAATCTCAGGGGCTGTACCAAGCAGTGAGCTGTGAATTTAACCATAGGCTAACTGCTAATGATAAGGAAAAGAGTCCTAGTTGAGGCAGCTGTAATACAGTCATTGGATTAGGCTATCAATCACTCAGCTCCCTAAGGAAAAAGGGAAGAAGACCAAACAGTGAAAAGGGAAATTAGGAAAGGAGGGCATGACTAGAATGAGATTCTTCACCATCCTTATCCATTTGTTGGCTTAAATCCCTAAGCATTAGACCAAACTCTCCAGCATTGCTCAGACTATAAAGCCAACACGTTTATCCCTAACATCGAGAGAAATATCAAAATGTCATTGGCTCTCAGTAGCTGAAGATCTTAAAACCTGCTGGAAGCAAATGCCTGATTACATAATCAAAACTAGATTAACCCTTAATTTTTGGACTTAAGATTTATATGTATAATTATTTTATGCATAAGGATTTATGTATGTTAGCAAGGAAAATATTCTTATTTAACTTCTAATTTGGAGCCAGTTTTAACTTATGGAAGCCCTGTTGGGAGGTGAGATTCCAGTAGATCAGTGGTTCTCAAACTTCAGTGTGCCCCAGAACCTGGAGGACTCATTAGAATACAGATTGCTGGGCTCCTTCCTGAGAGGTCTGGGAGGGCCTCAGAATCTGCACTGAACAGTAGATGAGGGAAGGTTAGTGTTGTTGAGCATTTTGAATTGAGATCTTATCTCCAAAATAGTGTCAAAGGCTTAAATCAGTGGTAAAATTCAAGAATCTTGGTATTTCATACATAAATTTAGAATCTCTGCCCACAGCTAAGTATCTGAAACAAATTATGGTAAATTGGATCAGAATTCATTCTTTTTTTTTTTAAGATTTTATTTATTTGACAGAGAGAGATCACAAGGAGGCAGAGAGGCAGGCGGGGGAGGGGGGGAACAGGCTCCCTGCCGAGCAGAGAGCCCGATGTGGGGCTCAATCCCAGGACCCTGAGATCAGGACCCGGGCCAAAGGCAGAGGCTTAACCCACTGAGCCACCCAGGCACCCAGTGTTGAGCCAATTCTTGAAGTGTGACTCACCACAGTATTTAGAGAAACCCCTCCTAATATTGCCTGTGAGACTTTCCTGCTTTACTTTTTTAAAGATTTTGTTTATTTATTTGTCAGAGAGAGAGAACGCAATAGAGGACAAGCAGGGGGAGAAGCAGAGGGAGAAGGAGAAGCAGACACTCTGCTGAGCAGGGAGCCCTGATGCGGGGCTCCATCCCAGGACGCTGGGATCATGACCTGAGCCCACGGCAGACCCTTACCTGTGTGAGCCACCAGGGAACCTCTTCTAGTACTTTTCTTAAGAATGAATTCTGGGGGCACCTGGCTGGCTCACTGGGTTAAAGCCTTTGCCTTCAGCTCGGGTCATGATCCCAGGGTCCTGGAACCGAGCCCCACATTGAGCTCTCTGCTCAGCAGGGAGCATGCTTCCTCCTTTCTCTCTCTCTCTCTCCCTGCCTCTCTGCCTACTTGTGATCTCTATCAAATAAATAAATAAAATCTTTAAAAATAAATAAATAAAATTTGAGATCATTGAGAGGTAAACTTTTTTCCAAGGTAGAAAGGACTGTTAAGACATAGGAGTTGGGAATAGAAGAACTAGCATGATATTTTTACTGTACTCTTTTTCTCAGGCATATAAAATTTAAGATATAATACCTATGGAAATCAAGGATCTAGAAAATGATTCCCTACGATTAGTTCACCCATGGGATACATAATTCCATAGGAAGGGCAACACTATGTTTACATCCTTCTTTGAGAAACCACTAGTTTATTTCATCTAATCTTTACACAACTTTATGCTAACAAAGCAATACCTTGGTTTTCCTTTTTATATCAATTTGACCATATTTCTTAAAACAGCACCAGTAAAATTAAGAACATTTTCATGAGTGGGGTAATAAATCTCAGTATATAAGTTAATATGTGCTAGTGGTAGCATTTGAAATTTTATATTGGCAGGCTTTTGTGTTATTAGCAAAATCAGTCGGCATTTCTGCACTCCTCAGCACTGGCTATTCAGGCAATAGGTAGCAACAACATGGGGATATCAAGATCTTTGAATAATATGATCTTTATTTGCCCAGCACCATATTGAACACTTTATATGCATTCTTATATAAATAACTCTATGATGCAGACATCACTGGCCCCATTTTATAGCTTTAGAAACTCAAACTCCAGATGGTTAAGCAACTTGCCAAAGTTTACATAGCCAGGACATGTCATAGTTTGGATTCAAACTCATATCTGTCTCCAAAGATGAATTGCTAGGCATTTTCATGAATGTCTTAATCCAGTATCTTCCATGATAAGTCTCTGTCTACATGTAATACACTCATTAAACTCTAAGAGGCTATGAATGTCATTTACTAATGCAACATTTATACTATCTAGATTTGAACATCTATGAATGTCCTCTTCTGTGGCCATTGTCAAAATCATGGCCTTATTATCTGTATCACTCCATCACCATGTTGGAAAATTGAGCAAGTAGGTGAATTAGAGAAAAATTCTTTAATTCCTTCCAAAAAACAAAAAAATGACAGGAAGCATTCAGGCATTTTTCTTAAAGTGTAAACATGCAACATTCACTTGAAGTGAAGCTGTCATCAATATAGCAATAAATAACCTTATTTCTTAGTGACTTAGATAAACTGTGTGAGGGCTTGGTCCAACTGTGATACTGAGAAAAAACTTTGGGTGTCCTTTTTAATTTCTTCTTTCTAATCTTCAGTCAGTTACAAATGACCATGTGTTCCTGCAACTGTCTCACCTTCTTTTTGGACAGATCCATCTTTTTCTCAAGCAGCAGTATCATCTGCTTTATAATTTCAACTGAGCTTGCAAAAAGCACCACTAAGTGATTCACAGATGCTACTTTTTCATTAGGTAGGGAAAGAGAAGGACATTTTGAAGGTGGTGAGGTGAGAAAGAAATTGGACCAAAAAACCTTGCTAAGCCCTTTCTGAAAGGGGAAAAAAGGGGGGGAACTGTGCCATTTCTCACTTTCCCTCATTTAAAACGAAACGATAAAATATAAATAAAATAAGATAAGATGAAACTCTTAGCACACATCTGGCACGATATGATATGAAAAATTTTAATCTGTATAAATTAATTTGAAAAGTATATAGATCAGAAGTCAAAGAGTTAAAGGAATGCTTCTAAATTGCTGTCAGTTCATTTAACACATGTGGTTAATGGCAGACCTGTTTGGATTATAAATTTCTTAAAAGCACGAGCCATTCCTGTTTCTTTATGATCACCTCCAAGGCCCAGGAAAGGCATAGGCACATTGTAGACTTAAAAAAGACACACCACTTGATCTTAATATTCTGCTATTTGTAACTGAGAGGCTTTTGGGAAGTGACTGACTCTTAATTTCTGACATCCATCTTGACTTGCTGATGAGCTTTTGGTAACTGAGTAAGAAATTTTAACTAACAGAATATAGGCCATGTTACAATATGTTCAGAGTTCTGAAAAGAAAAAAAATTGCAGCCAAGAATACTCTATTCAGCAAGGCTATCATTCAAAATAGAAGGAGAAAGAGTTTCCCAGACAAACAAAAGTTAAAGGAATTTATGACCACTAAGCCAGCCCTACAAGACGTGTTAAAGGGGACTCTTAGTGAAAAGGAAAGACCATAGGCAAGGATAGGGAAAGTAGGAAGCACAGAAGCAGTAAAAATAAGTATATCTGTAAAAATCAGTTAAGGGACTCACAAAATAAGGCAATGTAAAGTATGACACCATATGCCTAAAATGTCAGGAGGAGAGGAATAAAGAATGGGTATAAATTTACAGACCGCTATATACAGCAGATGCTATATAAAACTGAATAGTAGCCATGAATCAAAAACCAATAATAGATATGCAAAAAAATAAAGAGAAAGGAATCCAAATATATCACTAAAAAAAGCCAACTAAGCATGACAGAAGAGAGCAAAAGAAGAAAGAAATGGAGAAAAACTATAAAAACAACCTTAAAACAAATAAAATGGCAATAAATACATATCTATCAATAATTACTTTGAATGTAAATGGACTAAGTGCTCCAATCAAAAACATAGGATGACAGAATGGGTAAAAAAAACAAGACCTATCTCTATGCTGCCTACAAGAGACTCATTTCAAACCTAAAGATGCTGGAAGATTGAAAGTGAATGGATGGAAAAGCATTTATCATGCAAATGAATGTGAAAACAAAGCCAAGGTAGCAACACTTATACTGGACATAATAGCCTTTAAACAAAGACTGTCACAAGAAATAAAGAAGGACACTATATCATTAAAGAGGATAGTCCAAAAAAAGATAACAATTGTAAATATTTAGGCACCCAACATAGGAGAAACCAAGTACTTAGAACAGTTAATAATAAACATAAAGGAAGCAATCAATAGTAATATAATAATAGTAGGGAGTTTAATACCCCACTCACATTGATAGATCATCCAAACAGAAAATCTACAAGGAAATTGTGGCTTTGAATGACACACTAGAACAGATAGATTTAACAGATAGACTCAGAACATTCCATCCAAAAACAGCAGAATAAACATTCTTTTCAAATGTACATGGAACATTCTCTAGAATAGATCACATATTACACCACAAAATAAGTCCCAACAAATTAAGACTGAAGTCATATCATGCAGCTTTTCTGACTGCAATGCTATAAAACTAGAAATCAACTACAGAGAAAAAATATGGAAATAGGTTAAATAACATGCTACTAAAAAGTGAATGGGTCAACCAGGAAGTCAAAGAGGAAATCAAAAAGTACATGAAGACAAAGGAAAATGAAAGCACAACAGTACAAAATCTTTATGATGCAGCAAAAGTAGTTTGAAGAGGTAAGTTCATAGCAATACAGGCCTACTTCAAGAAGCAGGAAAAATTTCAAATTAACAACCTAACCTTACACCTAAAGGAGCTAAAAAAAAGAGCAAACAAAACCTAAAACCAATAGAAGGAAGAAAACAGTAAAGATTAGGCCAGAAAAAATGAAATAGAAACTAAAACAAAAACAATAGAACAGATCAATGAAACCAGGAGGTTGTTCTCTAAAAAGGTAAAAAAAAAAAATTGATAAATCTTTAGCTAGACTTTCAAAAAGAGAGAGGGAGAGAGAGATGATTCAAACAAAATTGGAAATGAAAGAGGAGAAATAATAACCCACACTGCAGAAATACAGACAATTATAAGAGAACATTATGAAAAATTATATCTAAACATAGTAAACAGCCTAGAAGAAATAGATAAATTCCTAGATGCATATAACCTCCCAAAACCAAGTCAGGAAGAACGAAAACCTGAACAGACCAATTACTAGGAATAGAATTGAAGCAGTCATCAAAAAACTTCCAACAAACCAAAGTTCAGGACCAGTTGGCCTCATAGGTAAATTCTACAAATGTTCAAGGAAGAGTTAATACCTATTCTTCTCAAAGTATAACAAAAAAATAGAAGAGGAAAACCCAGATTCATTCTATAAGGCTGGCATTATCCTAATACCAAAATCACATAAAGACACTACCAAAAAAGAGAACTACAGGCCAGTAAGCTTATGAACATAGATGCAAAAATCCTCAACAAAGTATTAGCAAACCAAAGCCAATAATACATTTAAAACATCATTCACCATAGTCAAGTGGGATTTATTCCCAGGATACAAATGTGCACAAATCAATCAACATGATACAGCACATCAAAAAAAGAAAAGATAAAAGCTATATAATCATTTCAATAGACCCAGAAAAAGCATTTGAAAAAGTACAACATCCAATTATGATGAAACCCATCAAAAAGTAGGTTTACAGGGAAGAAAACTTGAAATAATAAAGGCCATAGGTGATAAACCCACAGCTAATATCACCCTCAATGGGGAAAAACTGAGAGCTTTTCCCCTAAAGTCAGGAACAAGACAAGGACATCCACCCTCACCACTTATATATTCAGTGCAGCACTGGAAGTTCTAGCCACAGCAATCAGAGAAGAAAAAGGAATAAAAGCCATCCATATTGACAAGGAAAACATAAAACTTTCACTATTCACAGATGACATGATACTATATATAGAAAACCCTATAGATTCCACCAAAAACCTACTAGAACTGATAAATGAATTTAGAAAGGTTGCAGGATACAAAATTAAAATACAGAGATCCACTGCATTTCTATACACTAATAATGAAACAATAGAAAGAGAAATTAGGAAAGCAATCCCATTTATAATTACACCAGAAATGATAAAATACTTAGGAATAAACCTAACCAAAGAGATGTACTCTGAAAACCATAAAGTATCAATGAAAGAAATTGAAGACAATGCCTACAAACAGAAATATCCATGCTCATGGATTGGAAGAACAAAAATTGTTAAAATGTCCATACTACCCAAAGCAATCTTCAGATCTAATGAAGTCCTTATTAGAATACCAACAGCAGAACTAGACACAGTAGCAGAACTACAACACAGAACTAGAAAAGACAGTCCTAAAATGTATATGGAATAGTCAAAACAGTCTTGATAATGAAAAACAAAGCTTGATTTGTTTTACAAATCAATCACACTCCAGATTTCAAGTGTTACTCCAAAACTATAATAATCAAAACAGTATGGTACTGGCACAAATAGAGACACATAGAGCAATGGAACACAATAGAAAACCCAGAAATAAACCCTCATTAATCTTTGACAAAGGAGGAAAGAATAAGCCATGTGAAAAAGACAGTCTCTTCAACAAGTGGTGTTGGGGAAACTATACTGCTACACGCAAAAGATTAAAATTGGACCACTTTCTAACACCATACACAAAAATAAATTCAAAGTGGATTAAAAACCTAAATGTGAGATGTGAAACCATAAAACTCTAGAAGAGAGCACAGGCAGTAATGTCTCTAACATTGGCTGTAACAACATTTTTCTAGATTTGTCTCCTTAGGCAAAGGAAACAAAGGCAAAAATAAACTGTTGGGACTACATCAAAATAAAAAATTTTTGTACAGCAAAGAAAACTTTCAAGGAAATTTTAAGGCAACCTACTGAATGGAAGAAGATATTTGCAAATGACATATCTGATAGTTAGTATTAAAAATATATAAAGAACTGATACAACTCAATACCCCCAAGCCAACTAATCCAATTTAAAAATGGGCAGAAGACATGAACAGAGGTTTCTCAAAAAAAAGACATGCAGATGGCCAACAGACACATGAAAAGATGCTCAATATCACTCATAATCAGGGAAATGGAAATCAAAACTACAATGAGATATCACTTCACACCTGTCAGAACGGCTATAATCAAAAACACAGGAAATAAGTGTTGGCAAGGACATGGAGAAAAAAGAGCCCTCCTGCACTGTTAGTAGGACTGCAAACAGGTGCAGCCACTGTGGAAAACAGTATAGGGATGTCTCAAAAAATTAAAAATAGAACTACCCTATGATCCAGTAATCACACTACTGGGTATTACCCAATAAAGAAAAAACACGAATTCAAAGGGATACATGCACCCCTATGTTTATTGCAGCATTATTTACAATAGCCAAACTATGGAAGCAGCCCAAGTGTCCATCAATAGATGAAAGGATACAGAAGATGTGAGATGTGTGTGTGTGTGTGTGGGGTGGATATTTAACCATAAAAAGAATGAAATCTTGCCATTTGCACCAACATGGATGGAGCTAGAGAGTATTATGCTAAGCAAAATAAGTCATTCAGAAATACAAATGCCATATGATTTCACTCACATGTGGAATTTAAGAAACAAAACAAATGAATGAAGGGGAAGAAAGGGAGATAGAGAAACAAACGAAAAAACAGACTTACTAGAGAGAACAAACAGGTGGTTACCAGAGGGTAGGTGTGTGGGAAGATGGGTGAAATAGGTGAAGGGGATGAAGAGTACATTTGTTGTGATGGAGTAATGTGTAGAATTGTTGAATCACTAGAACCAATATAAACAATACTGTATGTTTACTATGCTGGAATTGAAAATAAGTATTTAATAAAAAAAAGAATATAGGCCATCTTACTAGGTACTAGATGCTAAGAGTTTTTAATGCATTATGTTATTTAATCATTACAACAACCTGGTCAGAAGGTTACATTTATTTACCCACTTTACTGAAAAAGAAACTGACGTACATACAGAGAAGTCAAGTAAATTCTATAATGTCACACAGCTTGTATCCAGAGGTATTGGGATTCTTGCTATCTGGCTCTTAATATTATGAACTTAACCACTATGGTACAGTTACTTCACCACCCCTGTTCATTCTGTATTACTTTACTCTATTATGCTCTTGTAATATTCTCAGCATATTGTACAATGAAAATATCTAGAGACCCACTTTTGTATTTCTTAAGCAAAAATATTAGACTAAAAATGATATATGAATATAGCACTAAGATTAATCACTGTTTAAAAAAAAATTCACAAGAGAGTGCTGTGAATTGTGTAAGACTGATGAATCACAGACCCGTACCCCTGAAACAAGTAATATAGTATATGTTAATAAAAAAAATTTAAAAAACTCACAAGAATAACAGGTCACAATTACATTGTAAGTGGTCTAGTAAACCTCTTGGTATTCCTATTAATCTCTGGGTTTCATGCATTTCTCATATTAATATACTAAGAAATAGCGCAAAGAAACGTACTTTTCAAGGCAGATGCCGAAGATTTAATGGATCAAATTATTTCTGTGCTGGATTTTCATTCACTAGTTCCAAATGTTTGGTCTTTTACTTTAGTTTAGTCCAATATTAAAATGGAATTATAAATTTGTCTATTAAATAATATAAAATAAAAACATAATAGAAATGACTTGGGCAACAATAATAGTTTGAGAGAGTGAAATATCTTTTGCCTTAGCCCATCTAGCTCCCTACAGCCTTGTTTTAATAGCAAGTTTATAGTAGATGAGAATATGGTGACTTCTTTGTAGAAATTATGTATGTGTGTGTATTTATATTTGTTCCTTATACATTATTCTAAATCATTCCCAAAGGCTTTTCTTTAGTTTTACCATTTTTATAGGTTTGTGATATAGTAGGGATCACCAAGGTGTCTAGTATGATAATAGTCACCTAAGGAGATTATTGAGATAGCTGATCCTGGGCTCACAGAGTATCTAATTCGGTAGATCTGAGATGAGACCAGGATTATATATGATGTTTTTTCTTTTAAGAATCTCAGAGGATTCTGATACTCATTGATCTTTAATCTTTGGTTCCCATCTTAAGGCGGAAGAGAAAATTCTAATATAGGGAATGCCACCATTATAAGATATAATTTAAATAATAAAAATTTGAGATGTTTGTTTTTTGAGAATGAAATGAACCAATTTATCTTTTATACGTAAATGTATTCAATGATCATTCTCATTTAAGTAGTTGAAATGTAGTGACTTAGATTTTAAATGAGTAGACCCTCAGGTAGACTCTCTAAAATCCTCACTAAAATATATGAAGATATAAGGAGTGCCACCAATTCAAAGAAACAGCAAAATGCTTACTTCATGTTTAGTTGGTTGTCATAACTTATCAAGCAATTTTCACTAACTTTCTATTTCATGAGATTTATTGATGGATATTAAACTTTGGGTGATGGGATATATCATTAAAAGCTCTTATTGGGGCTCCTGGAAGCCCCAGTCTGTTGCATACTAAACTCTAAATTTTGGCTGTGGTCATGATCTCAGGGTTGTGGGATCAGCCCCATCTTGGATTCCGTGCTCAGTGGGGGAAGTCTGCTGGGGATTCTCTCTCTCTCTTCCTCTCTCTCTGCCCTTCCTCTCTCTCTCAAATAAATAATCTTAAAAAAACAAAAAACAAACAAAAAAAAAACTTTCTTTGCCACGCCTAGTTCCTGACCAGGTATTTTTGAGAATGTGCATATAACTGAATATATCAAAAGAGCTGTTATTATAAGAATATTTTTGATAAGTGGTCCAGTTTCTTTTTCCTACACCAGGAGTAGATAAAAACAGAGCCAAGAAGCACTTAAACACTTTTAACTTGTTTTAAGGCAAGCAGAATTACTATTGTTCCAGTGCCACAGGATGGACTCTAGAATGAATGAAGACTTTATATCTTTCTCTCTCTGTGAAGGTTAGCAAGGAGTAGCTAGAGGCAATGCCTAATGTTTAAGAGCTCTAATCCTCATAAGCTAAGATCTTCAAGTAGAATTAGAGACTCCAAGATTCCCAGTACCTGTTCCCTGGGAATTATGTAGTTTTACATGTATTCTATCTGTACAGAGTGTCAGATCAAAGCAAGGAGAAAAAAATAAAACTTTCCCACTTTAATCTCACAAAGTCCCATGGTCTGCTAGATTCCACCAATTTGGCTTTGAAATGTGAACATGAACGTTATGTCTATCTTCAGGCCTGAAAAGGGGATTTGCCCAACCAGCAGACAATAAAAGTAAGGGGCAATTCACACTGGACTGAGATGAGAAGATACAGAAAGGATAGGGAAATGGTCCAAAAAAAAAAAGGGAAAGGAAAAGAAAAGAAAGAAAAAAAGAGAAAAGAAAAGCAGTGAAGAAGCAAAAATACAGTAGCACAAATAAAATCCACATTGCTGTTGTGACAGAGCAAAACTGAAACTGTGGAAACTTGAATCAGTGTTGTGAAAGATAGCCTTAGGAATCTCTCCAAAAATATACAGAAACAGGACAGAGCAATTAATATCATAAAGGGAAAGTGATGGACATATATAGACAACCCAAAAAGGAATTCATGATGAAGGTAGCAGGATAGGAGTGGGGCAGCACATAATAAAATAAAAAATAGTAATACCTAGCAATTACTGAACACTTGCCATGTTATCAGTCACTGTTTTAGCTCACTTCCTATATCTTAACTGGTTTAATAGGCATTTTCCTTATGTTAATTAGTAATGAAAGACATAGGTTTTAGAACATTTTTTAACTTTACTGAATTGAAATGAAGTTCAATTAGAAGTGACTGATTATGAGAACAACAGAGAGACCTTTACCTAGCACATTCTACAAAATATTTTGAATTATAAGATTATATAGATAAAATTAGGCCAGCCACAGATATAGTCTCAGCAACACTAAATTCCAAAAGGAAACAGAGTGGTACATATTTTTAGGAGAAAGGGTAATCACACATCCAAGTTGATAATTAGTGTGTCATTTCAGGATGAAAATTTTCAGATATACAAGGGCTCAGAAAATACAACATATTCTTTAAAAATATTATTGAAGATATATGTACTAAATAACTGAGTAATAAATTACAGCAGTGGTTTTCAAATTATGGTCTCTGGACCAGCAGCAAGCATCACCTGGGAACTTATTAGAAGCACAAATTTTTCAGGGCCAACCCCAGACTTACTAAATCAGAAACTATATAATGTGCAGCCCAGCAGTCTGTTTTAACAAGCCCTCCAGGTGATTCTGATGCATGCGAAAGTATGAGAACCACTGTATTAAATTAATGAGTTCAAGAATTAGAAGGCATTCCATAAATGTTAAGCTTTTTTTAAAAAAATTAACTTTATATTTATGCCAGGATTATTATTAGAAATTGAGTTTTAAACTGAATGTCTGTGTTGGAAATTAATCCCTGAAAAAGAAGTCACAAATATTAACAAAATTTTAAAATGGAATAATTTAGATTTAAATCTTAGATTCTTTTAATAAAGAGAAATTTATAAGAAACATATTTCTTATAAATTGATTGATTAAAGTCAGTGAGTAGGGGATTCAGGTGTGCAAAATTTCTTATCCTAAATAGGAGATTTTTTTTTTTATAGGAGATTTTTTTTTTTAAGTTTCACTCTTGACTTAGATAATTTTCAAAAATATAACTTGAAATAGTCTTTTGAGGAACTTACGGATAAGTATTATTTAAAGAGTAAAAATTGTAAAAGGATATATACTATATACTTTTTTATAATTCTCTATCTTTTTATGGTCATAGGAGTTTTATAATTATGATACTCTTTCATTTCTGATACTGGTAATTGGTGCATTCTTTCTTTCTTACTTTTTTCCTTAATTGTCTCATTAGAAGATACTGATTTTATTGATATTTTCAAAGAACCACCTTTGGCTTTCTGATTTTCTCTGGCTTTTGTTCATTTTCTTTTTTCATTTCTTACCTCTATTGTTTCCTTTTTTCCACTTGTTTTATACTTAATTTGCTCCTCTTTCTAGATTCTTAGAATAAAAAGTGGACATATAGATTATTGACTTGGGCCTTTTCTTTTCTTTTTCCTTTTTCAATTTGAAAGAGTCATTTATTAACTGACCGGATTACAAAAATAATCATGGCAGGTACCTTGTTCATTCTTCTAATAAATCTATTGATCTGGTCTTCCCTGTTGTTAACTTCTCCAACTTCTACAAAATGGGTAGTCTTTCTCTTCCTTCCCCCTTGAGGAAAAAATAATTTGAAGGGCCATAAAATGTTGTGTTCTTTCTTAATATATATACATAAAGCTGTAAATTTCCATCCAAGTATTGTTTTAAGCATAACCTACAAATCAATTATTTATTATGTTTGTGACCTGCTACTACTCACTCAAATGAAACTTCCCAAGAACAGAGTTGCTTTGCTCTTTCACTCACTGTTATATCCTCTGTTGCTAGAATAGTAGCTGGCACATAATAGGTGCTGAATAAACATTGCTGAATGAGTGAATTTTCAAAATTGGGGCCTGACATAAAGAATGGTTGTCTCATAATACAATGTGGAAATAATCTTTTTGAAAATTGTGGTAAGCAGGATAGTGGTTCAAGGCATAGACCTGTGAATTAATGCATTTTGAAACTGGAAAACTTAACATTTGTCTGCCTGAGTTATCTGTATAACAAGAATATGAGTAATAACTACTAAAGAGGGCTTTTGCAATGCTTACGCTAAATGATAGATGATGTAGGAGATATGGGTAATAATTATGTAGTGCTTCCTCTTTGCCCATATTACAAAAATAGTCCCAGAATATTTCTATAATGGAAAAGTCATTATGAAGTTAGCCCACTGAAAGTTGATTTTTTAAAAAAGCATGAAATAAAAGTTATGAATCTGAATGTATACTAATTGCTAAGAAATTAAACTCAATAATATATGAAAATCATTGTCCAACTTGACCAAAGAAGGATACTCCAGGAATGCAAGGATGACGTAATATTATTTACATAATATCATCAGCATTGTTATTTAATATTGTTCTGGAAGTCACATGTAACAACATGAAAGAAAAGGCCTAAGTTTTTGGAAAATATACTTAGTTATCTGCATATGTTCTGCTTATAGACTTAAGAAATACAAAACAAAACATTAAATCTCAGAATTAAAGGAAGTCTAGGATAGTGTAATGACAATGGTGGCACTAAGGTCTCATAACAGTGACTTTCTGTCAAAGGGCCCCTGAGTACAGGCACTAAGCTAAGCAACCTTTATAAGAATCATTTAGGAAGATTGTATTAAATTCCTCAGGCAGCAGCACATGCAATATACAGCAAACATACGAACTTAGGTTGCTTTCCTATACATCAGTACTCACACAAGCAACAACAACAAAAAGCACAAATATCCATCCTTAACAAACAATATATGGGACTGAAAGAAAAAACCTAACTGTAGCATAGAAAAGCAGCTTTGAATAAATGACAAAACATATAGTATGTTCTTAGAGTAAGACTCATGATTATAAATATGACATTTATTTTAAACTAAGTTGTATTTTAATGCAGTTATAAAATTACAGTAAGTTTTTTTTCCCCCAAGATATACAAAACCATTTTTAAGTTTAGAAGCAAGAATAAACAGGCAAAAAATATTAAGTAGTTTTTTTCAGCCGGAAGAAAGGTGAAAAAGATATATACAACCGGGGGATAGAGTCAAGATGGCGGAGAAGTAGCAGGCTGAGACGACATCAGGCAGCAGGAGATCAGCTAGATAGCCTATCAAACCATTCCGAACACCTACGAATCCAACAGGAGATCGAAGAGAAGAAGAACAACAATTCTAGAAACAGAAAATTGACCACTTTCTAAAAGGTAGGACCAGCAGAGAAGTGAATCCAATGCAACGGGAAGATAGACCCTGGGGGGAGGGGCCAGCTCCCGGCAAGCGGTGGAACAACAGAGCACAAAATCAGGACTTTTAAAAGTCTGCTCCACGGAGGAACATCACTCTAGAGGCTAAACTGGGGTGAAGACCTCACGGGGACAGCGTGGACTCAGGTCCCGCGGGGTCACAGAAGGATCGGGGGTGTCTGAATGTCGCAGAGCTCATAGGTATTAGAGCAGGGAAGCTGGCTGTGGAGACAGAGCTGAGGAGTGAGCTCTTAACTCGGGGATTCCTAGAGCCGTGGTCTGTGACACAGGCCAGTTCTCTGTGCGAGGGGTCCCCACAAGATCCGGGGAGACTCCGACCTGGGAGAGCTCAGGGATCTACGGGGCTCTGTGCCAGAGACAGAGACACTTGGTCACAGGCTGGGTGACCTCGGAGCATAGCCGGAAGCCAGTGAGACGGGACTGATTACGCACGATTTTCTCCAAGCGCGGCTGGGGGCTGGGGAGACGGGAGTGATTAAGCGCTTTTCTCTGAAGGCGCACTGAAGACTGGGGCCCCTAGCTCTCGGCTCCTCCGAAACGGAGATTGGCAGGCCGCCATTTTCATTCCCGTCCTCCGGAACTCTACGGAAAGTGTTCAGGGAACAAAAGCTCCCAAGAGCGAACCTGAGAGGATTACTTAGCGTGGCCCCTAGTAAGGGCGGTGCAACTCCGCCTGGGGCAAAGACACCTGAGAATCACTACAACAGGCCCCTCCCCCAGAAGATCAATAAGAAATCCAGCCAAGACCAAGTTCACTTAACAAGAACAGCGGAATCTTATCTGGACAAAATGACAAGGCGGAAAAACTCACCACAAAAAAAAGAACAGGGGGCAGTACCGAAGGCTAGGGACCTAATCAATAAAGACATTGGTAATATGTCAGATCTGGAATTCAGGACGACGATTCTCAAGGTTCTAGCCAGGCTCGAAAAAGGCATGGAAGATATTAGAGAAACCCTGTTGGAAGAAATAAAAGCCCTTTCTGGAGAAATAAAAGAACTATAATCAAGTTGAAATAAAAAAAGCTATTAATGAGGTGCAATAAAAAATGGAGGCTCTTACTGCTAGGATAAATGAGGCAGAAGAAAGAATTAGTGATATAGAAGACCAAATGACAGAGAATTAAGAAGCTGAGCAAAAGAGAGACAAACAACTACTGGATCACAAGAGGAGAATTCGAGAGATAAGTGATACCATAAGACGAAACAACATTAGAATAATTAGGATTCCAGAAGAAGAAGAAAGAGAGAGAGGAGCAGAAGGTATATTGGAGAGAACTATTGTAGAGAATTTCCCTAATATAGCAAAGGGAACAAGCATCAAAATCCAGGAGGTGTAGAGAATACCCCTCAAAATCAATAGGAATAGGTCCACACCCCGTCATCTAATAGTAAAATTTACAAGTTTTACTCACAAAGAGAAAATCCTAAAAGCAGCACGGGACAAGAAGTCTGTAACATACAATGGTAAAAATATTAAATTGGCAGCAGACTTATCCACAGAGACCTGGCAGGCAAGAAAGAACTGGCATGATATATTCAGAGCACTAAATGAGAAAAACATGCAGCCAAGAATACTTTATCCAGCTAGGTTATCATTGAAAATAGAAGGAGAGATAAAAAGCTTCCAGGACAAACAAAAACTGAAAGAATTTGTAAACACCAAACCAGCTCTACAGGAAATATTGAAAGGGGTCCTCTAAGCAAAGAGAAACCCTAAAAGTATTATCAGAAAGGAACAGAGACAATATACAGTAACAGTCACCTTACAGGCAATACAATGGCACTAAATTCATATCTCTCAGTAGTTACCCTGAACATAAATGGGCTAAATGCCCCAATCAAAAGACACAGGGTTTCAGAATGGATAAAAAAACAAAACCCATCCATATGCTGCCTACAAGAAACTCATTTTAGACCTGGAGACACCTCCAAATTGAAAGTGAAGGGGTGGAAAACAATTTACCATGCTAATGGACATCAGAAGAAAGCTGGGGTGGCAATCCTTATATCAGATCAATTAGATTTTAAGCCAAAGACTATAATAAGAGATGAGGAAGGACACTATATCATACTCAAAGGGTCTGTCCAACAAGAAGATCTAACAATTTTAAATATCTATGCCCCTAACATGGGAGCAGCCAACTATGTAAACCAATTAATAACAAAATCAAAGAAACACATTGACAAGAATACAATAATAGTAGGAGACTTTAACACACCCCTCACTGAAATGGACAGATCATCCAAGCAAAAGATCCACAAGGAAATAAAGGTCTTAAATGACACACTGGAGCATTGGAGCAGATGGACATCACAGATATATTCAGAACATTCCATCCCAAAGCAACAGAATACACATTATTCTCTAGTGCCCATGGAACATTCTCCAGAATAGATCACATCCTGGGTCATAAATCAGGTCTCAACTGGTATCAAAAGATTGGGATCATTCCCTGCATTTTCAGACCACAATGCTCTGAAGCTAGAACTCAATCACAAGAGGAAATTTGGAAAGAGCACAAATACATGGAGACTCAACAGCATCCTTCTAAAGAATGAATGGGTCAACCAGGAAATTAAAGAAGAATTGAAAAAAAAACATGGAAACAGATGATAATGAAAACACAACGGTCCAAAATCTGTGGGACACAGCAAAGGCAGTCCTGAGAGGAAAATATATAGCGATACAAGCCTTTCTCAAGAAACAGGAAAGGTCTCGAATACACAACCTAACCCTACACTTAAAGGAGCTCGAGAAAGAACAACAAAGAAAGCCTAAACCCAGCAGGAGAAGAGAAATAATAAAGATCAAAGTAGAAATCAATGAAATAGAAACCAAAAAAACAATAGAACAAATCAATGAAACTAGGAGCTGGTTCTTTGAGAGAATTAATAAGATTGATAAACCCCTGGCCAGACTTATCCAAAAGAAAAGAGAAAGGACCCAAATAAATAAAATCATGAATGAAAGAGGAGAGATCACAACCAACACCAAAGAAATACAAACAATCATAAGAACATATTATGA